>JBCEWC010013002.1:0-15418 GCA_038996855.1 Solanum aculeatissimum | reverse complement strand
AATGAGGAGCCTTAGAATGGATGAAAAGGGGATAGGGTTAGGTTAAGGGGGTTTAGGGGACCTTAGGATGCCTAAAAGGGGCCTAGGAATTAATTAAATTATGAATTAACCATTAATTAAATGGACATTTAACTAGAAAATAGTGTCACATGGAGGACAACAGGTGTCCGTTTACTGGTACACGGTCCGTGTACTGGACCGTGAGACCTTCCTTGGTTTCGCCTTCGGCTTGAACTCTCAGAGACTTTCTGGAACACTTCATGGAGGGGGTTCATAGGCCGTGTGGTTCACACGGACTGTGTACTGGTCCGTGGAGCCACACTTGGCCCAGAAACCAACCCCAAAACTTGACCAACTCTCTGCCCCACTTGACGGACCATCCACACGGACCGTTTGAGGTCTCACGGACTGTGGGGTGGTCTGTGAGAATTCACTTGGTTTATGGGGTGGGTCCTGACAATCCTGAACTCACTGTACCATGACACGGACCCCCACATGGACCGTGGACCCTCACACGGTCCGTGGTCCTATCCTTGGGAAATTTCCAGGGCCAATTCCCAGAGTCTTCCGATTTACGGGCAGTCTCACTGGTTTGGTCATAACTTCTTCATACGAACTCTAAATTGAGTGAAATCAGTTGCATTGCAAAGATAACGCAAAGAGATTCAATTTGATATGTAGTACCCCACACGGTTCAACCCTAATGAAAAGTTATGTTCCCTCAAAGTGTACTGCTCAAACGACCTCTCTAGGCCACCAAATGATCCATTTTGCATTCGACCACTTAAACTCAACCGTGGATACCAAAACTCAACTATGACCAGTATAACATCATATAATACCAACCATAAGAAGTTTTAATAATTTTTGGGTCGTTAAAATATCCCACCAGTTCAATAGAATCACCAGTTGGATAAAAAAGTTCTAGGTTGTCAATTCCCTTGAGATATCTCAAAATACTTTTTGCAGCCTTTAAGTGAGATTCCTTTGGACATACCTGAAATCTAGCACATATTCTCAAACTAAAGACTATATCAGGCTTGTTGGTAGTTAGGTATAACAGTGATCTTATAATCCCATGATACATAGTTTTATTTACCTTGGGACCAGGTTTATCAACATCCAATTTTGAACGGGTTCCCATGGGTGTATCAATAAGCTTGGCTTCCATCATTTGATACTTCTTCAATATGTCCCTAATATACTTATCCTAACCGGTGAATGTCCCTTTTGGTGTTTGCTTGATATGTAGCCCAAGAAAGAAACTGAGTGCTCCCATCATACTCATTTCAAACTCACTCCTCATCAGGTCCCCAAATTCTTTACAAAGTGAGTTTATTGTTGCACCAAAAATTATATCATCAACATAGAGTTGAACAATCAACAGATTCTTTCCCCTAGTCTTCAAAAAGAGAGTATGTCAAATTTTCCTCTCTTGTATCCATGACCCAACAAGTAACTAGAAAATCTCTCATACCATGCCCTTGGAGCTTGTTTCAACCCATAGAGAGCCTTATCCAACTTCATCACATAATCAGGGAATTCAATACTTTCAAAACCTAGTGGTTGCTTCACATACACTTCTTCCTTGATATACCTATTTAAAAGGTACTTTTAACATCCATTTGGAACAATTTGAATTACATGTAAGCAACAAATGCAACGAGGGTTCTGATAGCTTCTATTCTTGCTATAGGAGAAAATGTTTCATCATAGTCGATGCCTTCCTCTTGATTGAATCCTTGTACAACCAGTCTGGACTTGTTCCTAGTGATGGTGTCATTTTCATCTAGCTTGTTTAAACTTGGTCCCAATCATAGATCTATCATGAGGTTTTGGATCTAGGTGCCACACTTAGCTTCTTTCAAACTAGAGCAACTCTTCTTGCATGGAGTTTACCTAACCAGCATCCTTGAGGGCTTTCTTGATATTTTTGGGCTCTATTAAAGAGAGAAATTTAGAGAAGTACATGAGATTTCTAGTCTTGGACCTAGTTTGAATCTCGGAGTCTAAGGGATAAATCAAGTTATCCATGGGATGTGATGATTGATGCTTCTATTTGTATGTCCTTATTGTCTGTTGACTCTAACTATCGCTAACATCAAAACTTGCCTCTTCATTTGGTTGGTCAGGACCTATTGATTGTACATTCTCATCATCAACACATTCTGAGAGCCTGGATGATAAAATATGTTCCTCAATTGGTTTTCTGCCAATGCATCCTTATTCATTCATGTCTTCATTTTTTAGAGTGGGAATTTGTTGAAGGATCACTTATCAAACTATCCCTCTATATCTGGAGCAACTCTTCTAATTCAAAATCATCCTTATCACCTAAACTTTCAATATTTCCTGATTCATCGAAGATGACATGGACACTTTCTTCAACACAAAGGGTTCTTTTATTAAATACTCTATAAGATTTACTATTAGAAGAGTATCCAACAAAGACACCTTCATCACTTTTTAAGTCAAATTTTCACAGTTCCTCTTTACCATTGATAAGCACAAAGCACTTGCATCCAAAAGATCTTAGATGACTGATACTAGGCTTACGCCCAGATAAGAGTTCATAGGGAGTCTTGTGTTTGAGGGACCTGATTAGACATCTGTTGGTCATATAACATGCAGTATTCACAACCTCAGCCCAAAAGTTTTTGGCCAGACAAGAATGTATCAATATTGTTCTTCCAATTTTCACCAAAGTTCTATTTTTCCTCTCCACCACTCTATTTTTTATGGAGTTCTTGGTGCAGAAAAATTATGGTGAATAACTGCATCAATACAAAAGCCATCAAATTTGGAGTTTTCAAAATTTGTTCCATGGTCAGACCTGATCCTTTCCTCTTTGCCTCTAAACTGATTTTGAATTAGTTTGATAATATATATCAGCACCTCTACAACTTCATCTTTGTTTCTCAGGAATCTAACCCATGCGAATTTCGAATAATCATTGATGACAACTAAGATGTATTTTTTACTACCTCGACTTTGTACCTTTATGGGACTATAAAGATATATGGATAAGCTCAAGTGGTCTTGAAGTGCTCACTTCATTCTTCAATTTGAAGGAACTCCTTGTTTGGTTTCTTTTGGCACAAACTTCACATACCTTGATATTATAGAAGTTTATTCTGGGTTGTCCGCAAACCAGGTCCTTGGAAACCAACTTATTTAGTTGTGATGGACTAATGTAGCCTAGCCTTTGATGCCACAAATCACTTGTCTCATCTTGAACCTTAAGGCAACTCAAATTGTCACCCCTAGCAGTACTAAGATCAACAACGTACATACGTTTGCATATATTGGCCGTAAGTATCACCTTCTTGGACTTTAAGTTTGTCACAAGACACTTATCAAACAAGAACCACACTTCATTTCTTTTGTCATCGATTTGAGACACACTAAGAAGACTATACTTCAATCCATTTATATAGTACACATCTTTAATTGAATTTTCTAAAGATTTACTAATTCTTCCAATTCCCATGATGTAACCTTTCTTCCCATTGCCCAATGATACACTTCCACCTTGCATTCATTTCAAATAGAGGAAGTTTTTAGTCTTTGCAGTCATATTCTTGGAGCATCCATTGTCCATGAACCAACACTGACAGCTTCCTCCAGATTGTTCCTGCACAATGTTCATTTTTAAGTCTTGGGTACCCATTTTAATCTAAGTTCCCAAAAGGGAGATAAAGGCACAATCAAATCCTTCTTAGTCTAGGCAGGCAACTTTCGTTGTCCCTTTTTGAGTTGGGACCAGGTTCCATATATGCATTCTTATTTATAGAGTACTGAGAATGTTGTTTCCTCATAGTTCGTCTTAGAACTTCACAATCACCTTTTAAATTTCCATTTCTACCACAATGCAATCACAACAAAGTATCAGACACAAATACATATTTGCTATGGGGATTGTAGGGAGGATCAATTTTGTTTACATATCCTAACCCCTTCTCATTCCCCCTTTTCCATTTCACCTAGGAGTTTAGAAGAATTTGCCTATTTCAGTGATTTGTTTAGATCATCCTTTACCTTGACCTAGTCCTTCTCTAGCACAACATTTCTTTCTAAGGAGTGCATTAGTTTCAACTCAGAGTCTTTAAATTTTTCTTCAAGAATAAGCTCAAGCTCATTGACTTTACCCTTGAGCTTGATATCTAATTTAGGCTATTTTATAACAAATTCAAAAGCTCAATTTTCTCGGCTTCTAAAGCAAAAATCACTCCTTCAAGATCAAATATTTGAATAGCTAATGTAATTTTTTCATCTTAAAAAATTTCAATACTATTGTTCAAAACATCCTTACCAGCTATGAGTTCACAGATAGAGTAAATCAGAACACATGCAAGCTTCTTCAATTTCTTAGTAGAATAAAGATCTAGATTTTCTTTTAGATCAAGTAAAGTTACCTCATCTTCTGCTTCATCGTCATACTGTGCCATCAAGGTAAATAAGTTATCAAAGATCTCGTCATCATCCTTAACAACCATCATAGAAGAGTCTTCAAGTTGTTTAGTCTCTTATGAGTCATTGGATGAGTTCCCCCATACTCCTAGAGCCTTCATCACTATCCTATCTGCAACAACTTTCCTTTTGAATTTTTCAAGGACTTGGTCCTTAAGTTTGTCATTTCCAAACATAGAGTTGTCCTTGAAATCAACCTTGTCTTGAGGACATTCCCTAATGTAGTTTCCAGGTTTTCCACATCTATGACATAACTCTATATTTTTAGAAAAGCTCGCAGTGTTTCCTTTCTTCACAAACCCATGGTTCCTCTTTATGATCTTCTTGAATCTTCTAGTTAGATAGGCCATGTCACACCATCAATCTCATCATCACTGTGAGCTCATTGAAGATCTAGGGATTTATCCTTCTTGCCTTCCCCTTTTGTAGAATCATGCTGCTTGTTCAACTCTTGAGTTTGGAGATTTCCAATGAGAATGTCCATAGTTAGGGTCTTTAGATCCTTCGATTCAGTAAGGTGCTTAAACTGCTAGGGAGGAATGGTTAGCTCGGTAAGTATTGTGTTAGTCAAAGTGAGTGATTTTTAGGGAACAAGTATGAATTTTTGGTTTTAGTCCCAAACTAGGTTTCTAGAATCAAGAGTCATTGTTCCTTATTCTTTAGATATTGTGTGAGATTCTCCAAAAGCTAGTATTATAGGGCTTGGTGGATGGGATTCAGACTACATTAGGATTATTAGAATTGATAAGGATCAACAAGATGCTTCCAATAGGTAGGGATGATGGCTTGAGGAGTTAAGATCAATAATTCAAATGGTATAGTTGTTTGGGACTCATTTTAAGGGTATGCATATCTCAATTTGGTGGTCTCAACTTGATTTTAGCTTTCTGGAGTGATTTCAGATAATTCATGTATAGTTAGGTGGAGTTTGGTGATAAGAACATGACTTCAAAGATTTTTGGTATTTGGGAGTATGTTTGGTTTTTTCTTCCATGACAGGGTCTATCCTGGTATTATACTCTTTGTGGGGTGCTTGTGGGTCTAGTGGAGAGTGCGAGCCCATCATCCTCGTCCTTTCATGCCTAAGACTCTGATTGTCCTTGACTTTTGCAGATGAAAGTCATGTTAGTAGTGGATGTTGTAATGACTCTCCAGGTTATTTTATCTGCTCCCCGTTCTTTTCAACATTTAGAGCTTTCCTATAGCAACCTAGGTCATTATGACTTACTACACTAATAGTTTGTTGCCTGGTTGTTCATTTGGTTTTTATACCTATTTTCATGTTTTGGAGTTTTTGGAGTTTGAATGGTTGACTTCGATAAAAATTCTAGGAAGATGGCCTTAGAATGGAATTTTAATAGTTCCATCAGCTCTATAATGGTCAAATTTGGCTAGAAGCATGGTCAGCTCAAATACTGAGACCCTCAGTGCGATTTTATACTGCATTTTGTATTTTTTCATTTAAAATTGACCAGCGGGTGACTTTGGTCAACATTCTTGGAAAATGCACTCGGATGGAAATTCTGAAAATGCAATTAGCTTCAAAATGTCAAGTTTGGTCTAGATTGAACTTTCATTTGCTCTCGAGGCTTCCAAACTCATTCTGAGCCCCTTGATGAAATTTGGCAAAAAATGGCCTTGAAGTGGGACCCACATTAATTCGTAACAACCTCGTTGGAAATTTTAATTATGGCATTGAGTCTGGAACGCCAATTTTGGTAGGGTATCACAGTTCATTTGCGTTCACAGGGTTCTGGATGAATTTTGAATACCCCATTAAAATTTTAAACTTGGTGAAAAATCACCATTTCAATTGATATCTGATGTAGCGAAAATTGTTCATTGTGATCGTGGGCTCTAGTCCGAGATAGCGGAGGTCAACCTTTTTTGTTCTCCGTGTTCGTAGAGGGGCCATCACGATTACAGAGGTCTAGACCATTTTTACTCCGCAATTGCAGATGGACTCTCGCAAGGAACATAGTGGTAAGCTCAGAATTGGAGTTGGAAGCTTTCTTTTAGGTAAGAACATAATTTCAGCTTCTGGTTTTGGGATTTTCGAAATGGTTCTTATGCAAATTTTGGGAAGTGATATCTTTATCATTTTAGACCCGCTTTTAGTGATTCAAGTGTCTAACTTGTGTAGAATTTCATGAGGAACATTGTGGTGAGCTTTGAATTTGATTTGGAGTCCTATTTTGAGTTAAATTTGCAAAATTGATTGTTGATTTCCTGTATTTCCAAACTGAGTTTAGGGGAATTTTTGGGAGTTGATAACTTGAGCATTCGGGACCTGATTTCAGTGATTCTAAGATCCATCTTATGGGGGGGGGGTTGCAAGGATCATCGTGGTGTGCTCGAAAATGGACTTTGAGGCTTCGTTGGAGGTAATTTTGTAGAATTTGTTATTGTACATTTTCTTAAAATACCTTATCTTATGACATTATTATTTGATTCTAATTTCATCCATTTTAATCCTCGAATTATGACTCATTTTGGGGTATATATCCTCGATTATGTTATTAACCTTTTTACGAAGTTGATTTCAGAATTTCCATTGCGAGTGCCACAATTTTATTTTTGACCCAATTTTGGGTCCTACTTCAAAAATTGCATTCTTGATGTCAAAACGTTTATTTTATCATGTAGATCAATAATTTTAAAGTGTGGCGGCGATTGAAGGTAATTCAGATGTGGACAACTACTGTAGAGTAGATTTGGAGCATGCATGATCGTCTTCGAGATAGGCAGTGGCTCCTGTTCTTGACTAAGATCTTCCTGATGATGTTAGTATGCATTTCATGATGATTTAGTTGTAATTTTCATGTATCCTCTCTCGTTCTCTTCTTTTCCTTCACATGATTGTCGATATAGCCTTAGTTTAGAATATGTTTTAGGGGACATTAGTCAGAGTTGGTGACTGTGTTAGGCATTAATATTGCGTTTTTATTCCTAGGTTGGGGATCATGTAGTTTATTTTAGATTTGTTTAAGTCTTAGGCTAGCAAAATTCCTAGTTAGACATTGGATTAGGATAGTAGTTCTGTTATTTCGTGAGTAGGTGTGTGTCATCCTTTGGATGAGAATGTGGTTGGACTTAGTATAAGATTAAACCTTAGTATATAGTTAGAAACTCTTGTAGTGGCTATAGTTAGTTTTGGCTTTTAGTGCGATTTAGTCGCGACAATCGATTAAGCTAGTGGTCGAGTTTTGGGTAGTCTATTGTACTCATAGGTTAGATTGTCAGTGTTTGTTCTGGGATAGAAATCATAGATTAGGGTGAGGTTGGGCATGAAATAGAGTATTCTAGTATAATTTCTTTGATGTGAGAGGCTTATTATGGCTTTAGACTAGTTCAACTAGCTCAATGATGACCCGGTTTTGACGTTGATTATTAAGTAAATATCTGCCTCTTGACATTATGTTGGATCTCTAAGAACTCCCTGGTTGTACTTTTAGTATTTGGTCTATGATATTTCCATGGAATTGCACTTTTTACCTATATACTTGGGTTGTTATCGGTGGTTGCGTCCGAGGACTTGATATTGGAGCTGCTAGACCCTTAGTTAGTCCTCTCAGTCTTTGTTTCTGTAATGGTATATGTTTGTTTTCTTGAATCTTGTGGGACTTGTTTGGATGCTGGAGTGACATGCCTTGCATGAGTTGTACATGCATAATATTTTTGTGGTACGATCCCGTTGATGCATTGATTCATGATTATGCACGGGAGTGAGAGGGATGAAATGGTCTTCTGTACTACTGATATGATATTATTCTAGACTAGTCGTATGAGATAGATGAATATATCAGATATTTACTAGTTTTATCGGGATTCGTACAACCTAGACCTCATGTACTTCAGATTTGATACATCGAGGCATCAACGACATACTCTTTTCTACTTGAGATTATGAGGGGTATCTAGGATGACCTTAGTTTTTATGATTTGACTTGCCGGTGCATCAACGCCCTTTCTACATTTGTCTATAATTATTCCTCCAGTATCACTGATGGAGATGATTATTATGATAAGGCCTAATGCAAGACCAGACTATGTGTATGGGTGTCTTGAGCCCCTGTGGGACTTGATGCCAAGGAGACATTATACCCGATAAAGTCATCATAGGTCCTACCTTGCTAGCCAACAACTAGGGTAGGTCATACGACACTTGGTTATACACGATAGAGAGGTATCATGCATTGTATTCACATGCATCATCATGCCCACTATATTATTTGTTGTGTGGTCCTGTCATAACCCGGAAGTAGGGCCTAGATGTGACATGACAAAGGAGAACTCGAAAGTTCTCGATCAAGCCATCATAGTATCATTGCTCATATCATTAGTTCACAAGCGCGGAAAAGTAAACACATAACACATAATTCTAAGGGAAACAGGGCTTTGGACTCAAGCTATGGGGATATTTTCGGGAATGGGATGAACATGAATTACATAGCACCTAACAAGTATTTCTAAGGGACGGGTAAGTAGGACTCAAGCTATGGGGGCATACCGGGTTAGGGGACTTTCCACATAAGCACATTTCCAACATTCACAATCCCATAACATAATCATAAGCATAATCGACGCATCATTTCAACAGCTAAATCTCAATAGTCATAACATCTCATCAAGAAACATATACAACGTGCAAGAGTTTAACATGTCCAACATAGCCTCTACCTAGATAGAGCGGGGCCTCGACATAATCCGGGCTCACCATTAAGTCATAAACAAAGAAAGTAAAACAATACAAGGAAGAGGAAATTAGATATTGCCGTTGAACAAAAGGGATCACCACAAGCAATAGCTTCAAGGATGTCACTCGTTATTCAACGGTAGATAGAGGCCGTCAACGGTCCCTACATAGTTAGAACATGTAGACAAAGAGTATGGATTAGCACAATAAAGAACTAAGTATGCGAGCATGCAAATGCATATGCACATGAACCTAATAAGACCTAGATGACAAGGGCACATACATAGAAAGAAAATATAAGAAAGGATAGTATACCGATATGCCATGATAACCATGATACATAAAATGCCATAATGCTTATAGTATAGAGGGGATGGAACCATAACCAACATCCTAACTCATGTGAGCTATAACATGAACTTTCCCGATGAGGCCTCCTATCGAATCGGAGAAGATTACTTGTCAAAGGTAATCTACACCACACCTTACGGGCCTTCTATTTCGTTGTGATGGCCACCTTCCTTACTACGCGGTCATTTAGGAAGGATTTACATAACATAGCATATCATATCATGTTATATCAAAGCATACCTTATGGGCCTCCCATTTCGGTAGCAACCTACGTTGGCACATAGTTTCGGGAAAGGACCCCAACCTTTGGGGATAGCCCACTTACTACTCCAATCCTTCTCGGTACTAAGTCAGCATCCCACAAGAATATGTATACATATACATGCTTTAAAATGGAAACTTGACACTTGAACATCAAATCATGCGTACTTGGGCTTAAAAAGCCAAATCACCTTTATTACTCTTATGCATACTTAACAAGGGTCAAACACATTTCATAATCATGCTTCATTGGGCTAAAAAGCCAAATGTACTTTCATGTCAAACTTCGTGCATAAGAGTAGATCCATACTTGTCATATAATATCATATCATATCATATTGGTGTAAACACCCATGTTGCTCAAAGATCCATATCATAGACATTATGTGATCATATTCTTGTCATAACCCATACTTGTTCAAAATCATAGTCATAAACATGTTTGAGACTTAGCCCACATCAAAACCTTCATGAAAATCCATGATCATGCATGCAAATGTCATGAGTAACAATAAGTATAGCATGGGTACTAGAATTCATACTTTAAATTCAAATCAAGAGTAGTCCATAAGAAATTCAAGTTAAATCAACACTTAAACCATCATTAAAATACTACCCATGCATAGTTCAAGAGTAAAGGGGACATGCATAACTTGACCTTCATCAAATCCATTAAAACTTCATAGAATTCAAACTTAAATCAACTTTAAATCACCAAATTTCTATAGCCAACAACTCATTCAATTAAATACTTCAAAATTTAAAGAACCCACAATTAAAGAAAGCTTAAATTCATAATTTAAATAAGAGGGCTCTTGGGTCTTCATGGATGAAAGGGAATCCATGAATCAATCCCACATACCTTGAGATTTGTCAAGAGAATTGGATGATTTTACAACAAAGATGATTTTACAACAAAGGTGATTTTCCCAAATTTCTTCATGCTTTCATCAATGGAGGTCAAGAGGATTGAGAGAATTTTGGAGTGAATTGAAGAGTGATAGAATGAATTAGGGTTTGATTTAGGGGAATTAGGAGACTTTAGAAAGGCTAAAATGGGCATAGGATCTAATTAAATTATGAATTAACCATTAATAAAATGGACTAGATCACTAAAACAGTGCCTCACGGAAGGCCTCCAGTGGTCGTCTATAGGTTCACGGTCCATGAACCTGTCCGTGAGACATCACTTGGTCTTGGCTTCGGCTTGAACTCTCGAGGAACTTTCTGGACCAATTCACGAGGGGCCTCATGGACCGTGTATTGGTCCATGGGGCATCACTTGGTCCGTAGTCCAACCCCAAACCTTGGAAAACTTTCTGGATCAACTCACGAGATCCTTCATGGGATGTGAAGGGTCACACGGACCGTGAAGTGGTCTGTAGGACCACACTTGGTCCATGGCTTGACCCCCAACCCCTAGGAGCACACTGGACCAACCCACGAACACCACCACGGGCCATGGACCACCAAATGGTCCGTGGTCCCACCCTTAGACCCCATTACAGAACCCTTTTCCACCATACTTCCAATTATGGGTAGTCTCACTGCAAGGGCCATAACTTTCACATACGGACTACAAATTGAGTGAAACCAGTTGTGTTACTAAGATAACTCAAAGAGATTCTATTTTATATATAGTATCTCACACAGTTAATCCGGTACCAAAAGATATGGCCTCTCAAAGTCAGTGCTGCCTAAATGGCCTTACAACCTTCCAACAAAATGATTCCCTTGAATTCGGCCCCTTAAATACCACCCATGGTTATCAAAATTCAGCCATGACTAGTTCAACACTAACCTTGACCAACCATTAGGAAGTTTGAAATTGTTACAGGTCCCCAGTAGTATGGGTTATCAGTTAGGATTCTATTTGTTGCTTGTACCACCAGTGGCATAGGACGTTGGATGGTTTTGGTTTCTTATATCCATACTATTTCATTATCTTCTTGTAAGAATTTTTTTACTATGGTAAGTATGATAGTTTCCTCTAAGTTGAGAGCGTTTCAAAATTGATAATTGTGGTTAGTGTATTTGTCCTCCAGTTGGTTGGGTTTATGCGCAGTTAGTTGAACTAGTTCCTAGGTTGTTGGTTCAGGCCAGGCCCTATAGCTATATTGTTGTTATTGTCATTTTGTCTTCTTAACCTGCCTTTTATGCTAGCAAGTAGTTGACCTGATCCTCCCAGGTACGTTTCTTGTCTCTTTTATTCATTCGGGATGTTTTACCGCTTGATTAGCTTGACTGTTATACTATACTTGCGCTTTAATTACCTTATTATTCATGTTATTTATACTTCCTTTACCTGTGGTGCTCAGTCATCCTATGCCTACTGGATACCATTTTTTGGTACTCATGCTATACTTTTTCCTCCTATAGATCGTGGTGTGAGTCCCCACTGTTTATTGCCTATTGTGTAAAGCTTGCTGAGGATTTTCAGAGATCTTGATGAGCTCCTGGCATCCAGAGTTGTCGATTTCCCTCTTACTACATTTAGACTTCTCTTTATTTTGTATTCTGAGATGGTTTGTATCGTTGATGTATCTAAAAAGCTTTGTTTCATGTCTTGGAGTGTGTTTGGGTATATTATTTCTTTGATTTCTGTATATAGTACCTTGTTTCATGGCAACTTTTACTTAGTAAGGTTGTCTTCTATTGGGTAGCTCATCACTAATGGTTTTGGGTTACGGGTTAGGCTTATATACTGGTGAGTTTGGGTAGGTGCCATCATGGCCTGAGAAATCGGGTCGTGACAAGTCTTTTCAAAACTATCTGGATTTATTGCATACCAAGTAAAAACGTACTCTATAGTCTCTATGTCCTACAATTTATAGGATACACTTTTTTTGGTCTTTTCAGTCAAATATGTTGAAGCCCCAAATATGTCCACTGGTGAACTCATGCTATCATCTAAAAGAGAGTGAAATACAAGGAAGAAGTTTTAAAGATCATTCAAGGTAAAAACACATGACAAGGGATCAAGAACTTGGATTTCCTCCTAATGCCCTTGTAGCCACTTGAGGATGGGATACAAATGTCTACGCCCTGATCCACAGGATTTTACTAGGCATTTCATTGATACCAATAATGGCGGTCATCCTAGAAATCTAATACAAATTTATCATGACCCAATTTCTCAGGCCATGATGGCACCTACCCCAACCAACTGGTAGGTAAGCCTAACCCATAATCTGGAACCATTGGAGATGTGTTACCCAATAGAAGAAAACCTTATTAAGTAAAAGTTTCCATGAAACAAGGCATTATATATAAAAACTAAATAAATAACATACTGAAACCCACCCTAAAGCTTCTAATACATAAAACAAGGATATAAAGCTTTTTGAATACATCAACAATACAAACCATCTCAAAATACAAAATAAAGATAAGTCTAAAGGCAGTAAGAGGGAAATTGGAAACTTAGGATGCCCAGATCTTGCTAAGATCTCCAAAAATCCTCAGTTAGCTCTGGACAATAGGCAATCAATAGTGGGGACTCACACCATGATCTGCAGGAGGTAGAAGTGTCGTATGAGTATAAAAAAATGGTACCCAATAGGCATATGCCAACTTAGCTCCACAAATAAAGCAAGTATAGAATAATAGTCAAGATAATCAAGCGGTAAAACATATAGGATGAAGAGAAGAGACAAGAAATGTACCTGCAAGGATCAGGTCAACTACTTGCTAGCATAAAAGGCAGGTTAAGAAGAAAAACAATAATATAGCTATAGGGCCTAGGCTAAACCAACAACCTAGGAACTAGTTCAACTATCCAAACTGAGAAAAAACCAAACTAATAGAAGGATAAACACACCTACCATGATTATCAATTCCCAACATATCTCAACTCAGAGAAAACCATCATACTTATCATAGTAACCAAATTCCTGCAATAAGATAATGCAACAATACAAATATAAGCAACCAAAATCGTCTAGCATCTCATACCACTGGCGGTACAAGCAACAAACAGAACCCTAACTAACATCCTATACTACTAGGGGACCACAATCGTCTAGCATCTCATACCACTGGTGCATGTGAATGCAAAGCATTATACCTCTCTGTCACATATAATCAAGTGCCGTACGACCTAACCCAGTTGTTGACTAGCAAGGTAGGACCCATGGTGACCTTATATGGTATAATGTCTCCTCGACATTAAGTTTGACAGGGGCATGGGACACCTATACGTACTGCCTGTATAGTAATCATCTCCATCGGTGATACTATAAGAATAAGAGTAGCCAAATGTAGAAAGGGCATCGATGCACCAGCTAGTCAAATCATAAAAATACAGTTCATCCTAGATGCCCCTCATAATCTTAAGTAGAAAGAAGTACATATCTTATGCCTTGACGTATCAAATTTAAAGTACATGGGGTCCAAGTGGTACGAATCTCGATGAAACTTGTAAAAATATGATATATACACCATCCAATACAACCAGTCCAAAATAAAATCACATCAGTAGTGCAAAAGATCATTTCATCTCTCTTACTCCTGTGCACGATGATGGACCAATGCATGACCGAGATTGTACCACAAAAATAGTATGCATGAACAACCGATGCAATGCATGTAACCCTAGCATCTGAAGAAGTCACATAACATTTAAGAAAATAAACTAATATTATTACAGAGGCAAAGGATGTGAGCACTAACCTAGGGTCTAACTGCTCTAACATCAAAGCCTTAGGCCTAACTATCGATAACAACCCACGTATATAGGTAAAAAGTGTAATACCATGGAAACATCATAGCAAAATAACTTGAGATACATCAAGAAGTTCCAAGAAACCTAACACAATGCCAAGAAGTGGACACTAACTCAATAATCAATGCCAAAACTGGGTCTATCACTAAGCCAACTAAACTATTCCAGATCCACAATAAGCCTCTCATATCTCAGAAATTAGACTAGGATATTCTGGTCCACTGCCAACCTCACTCTAATCCATGATTTCTATCCCAAAATAAACACCAACAAGCTAACTTACAACTACTATAGTCTACCCAAAACTCTACCACTAACTTAATTGATCACTGCTACTAATCCCCACTAAAAGACAAAACTAAATATAGCCACTAAAAGAGTCTCCAACCACACACTAATGCTTAATCTTATTCTAAGTCCAACCACACTCTCCCTAAAAGGATGATACATGTCTACTTATAAAATAATAGAAATACCATCCTAATCCAAAGTTTAAATAGGAACTATGCTAGTCTAAGGCTTAAACTGATATAAGGTCAACTACATGATCCCCAACATAGAACTAAACACCCCATATCGATTCCTAACACAAAACCTAGCTCTAACTAAGGTCCTCTAAAACATACACAAAACTAAGGCTATACCGACAAACACAAGAAGGAAAAAAAAAAGAAAGGGAGGGGATACAGGGAAATTACAATCCAAAGTATTATGAAATGCATATTAAATCATCAAGAAGATCTTAGTCAAGAATGGGAGCTGTTGCCTACAGCGAAGCTTTGTGGGGGTGTAGGCCGAGCATAGCTTCGGTTAGCTGATTTATTCATTTATTAGTAAATATTTTTTGATGATGTTCTTCTTGGATTGGTTTTAGTTTTAAAATTTCTGAAATATCTTTTTGGATTTCTTTTAAGTGT
>JBCEWC010013001.1:0-15419 GCA_038996855.1 Solanum aculeatissimum | reverse complement strand
GCTGATGTATCAGAGTGTTTGGATAAGTATAAAATGTATAAAATGGAACAAATTTGGGAAGCAACAGATGGATTTGATGAAGGGTGTTTGATTCAAGGTTCTGTCTACAAAGGCACAATTGATGGAGAAGTGTTTGCCATCAAGAAAATGAAGTGGAATGCCCGTGAAGAACTCAAAATCTTGCAAAAGGTACAAAATTTCTAATTTAAATTATCTTTATGTTTAAATATATTTAATAAATGTTAAAATTCCACCACAGAATTGTTTTTCCTCCAATGGATCAGACAAAGTATTTAATTAAAAAATGTATTTAATAAATAAAATTATTAGGTCCAGTGACCTGTCGTATTCTTGAGACATTAAAACTTTATTTAAACATTTAGGTGGACTATTATGCCCATATTGATTGGATAATTTATAATTTAAGCTAATCAATATTATTTTATACTCAATTTATTTGTCCTCTGATGTATATGTGTTCATTAAAAAAACTCATTTCTCTTTGTTTCTCAATTATTCACTTTTTGTTTTCCTTTATTCATTTGTGTCCCCTAGGAGACCATCACCCCCACTCCCCTCAAATCCCTTTTAAGAAAGAATTTTTAATATGCATTACTTGTGTGGACATCGAAAAAGTATTGTAGGAAGGTGATCAAATAAAATATCGCATAACTTTATTTTATTAAGGACATGATCCTAGATAGAAAGAAGTGAAGATCGCATATTAGAATAAAATTTTAATAGGGTCAGGATGATGTCTGACTTCGTGATATAGTAGTTTAGTAGAATCAATCGTGTATTTATATCTAGTATTATTATTATTCATCTTATATGTGTTACTTTTATTGCATTTATATATTATCTTTTGTTTTCCACTTTATATCTAGTACCTTATGCTTTTGGGGCATGATATTTTTGAGACGAGGATCTCTTGAAAATAGTCGAAATAATTGTAAGATCTGCATATATTTTACCCTCCTCAGACTCCACTTGGAGAATCTCACTAGATATGTTATTATTTGTTGTTATTCGTTAATTTAGGTAAGAATAAAATTTCGTATATATTATTCTCTTCAAACAGTATTCATAAGGGTTCATAGATTTTTTTTTTTTTTGTTATTGTAAGAATTGAGGGTCTTTAAAAAAATGTCATCTGCAAAATCTTTTTTTTATTTTTATTTTTTTTTCCATAGAAAAGAGCATCTTTTATTTATAATATTATATAAAATATAAAAAAATAAATTTACTTCTTAAATGAAATTTCTTGTCTGTATAGCCACTCAATTTTGTTAGTACCCAGCCTGCTTTCTCCCAAAAAAAAAAAACGTCATGCTTACACCTTAAATTGGTTGTACAACTTTGACTACATTTTATTACTTGTCCTACCTATTAAATTAAAAAAACGTCATCAAGTCCTATTTTGCAACTTCTACTATAATTAGTGCGTAACCACTACATGACTTTTGCTTATATTTAATAAAAAATATTAAAAACGAGCGATGAGTTTGATGATAAATTTAAAATTCATATCGAAATAGAGAGTACTATTTGTTCAATTTCAACTAAATATTGTTTGAACATAATTAATGATGTTGATCACTCTTTTGTTTTGTATAGGTGAACCATGGGAATTTAGTGAAGCTAGAGGGTTTTTGTATAGACCCTAAAGAAGCAAATTGCTACTTAGTTTATGAGTATGTTGAAAATGGTTCACTACATTCTTGGCTTCATGGTGATAAACCTGAAAAATTGAGCTGGAAAACAAGGCTAAGAATTGCCACTGATGTTGCAAATGGTCTCTTATATATTCATGAACATACAAGGCCAAGAGTTGTCCACAAAGACATCAAGAGTAGCAATATCCTCCTAGATTCCAACATGAGAGCCAAAGTTGCCAATTTTGGTCTAGCAAAATCGGGGTGCAATGCTATAACAATGCACATTGTAGGTACTCAGGGGTACATCGCCCCTGAGTACCTCACCGATGGGATTGTGTCCACTAAGATGGATGTTTTCTCATTCGGGGTTGTGTTGCTTGAGCTTGTGTCAGGGAAGGAGGCCATCGACGATGAAGGGAAAGTCTTGTGGGCCAAAATAGGCGATTTTTCGGAAGGGAGTGAAGAGAGGAAGGTGAGGATATTGCAAGAATGGATGGATGAAAGTCTTTTAAGGGAGGAGATTACAATGGAGAGTCTTGTGAATGTGATGGCTGTGGCTATTTCTTGTGTGAATAAAGATCCTTCTAAAAGGCCAGGCATGATTGAAATTGTGTATGCCTTGTCTAAAAGTGTTGATCTATTTTCTGATGTCTCAGAGGAAGGACTATCTCCAAGGCAAGTCACAGCAAGATAGGAGCCATATGCTATTATGGTCCTTGTGGAGAAATTGACTGATGCAAAGTCTATATAAGTAGTAGGCTTGCATATTATGTAAAATAGTTTTGAAGTGGAGTAGCATTTTGAGTTTTGAGGTTTTTACTTTTCTTTAAAGTTTACTCTAGTATTATCTTTTCTGTTAGTTGTGGAAAATCCAATTTCAAATAATAGGACGTTTAAGGTTGTTGGGATGGATTATATATTAGTACCAAATAAGATTCTTGAAATGAATAACTCGTTTTTTTTCCTTATATTATGTTGTTCAGATTCTTTAAAAATGATATCGCACTCATGTTCAATTCTTTAAAATTGCATCATGTATAACTTTGGATTCAGCACATAATTGATATTACAAAAGTTGTAGGGTAATATGAATTTGTCTTGTATAGCTTTATTATATACTACATGCCAGATATCGTTACAAAGATACAACATTATTGTAGACAGAATTAAATAAATGAATTGCTTTTAATCGTTTATGCTTTTAGATAAAATTTATATACACTTCAATGTTATATAAGACTACTCAAACTCATCTTAATTCTTTATTTACTAGATGTTGAGTACCCCATGTTATATCATTCATAGTTAAGATTTCTGGTCCTGAATGGATAGTTGATCTCCTTGTGTGATTTTGGACAATTTCATCAGTTAAGCTGATTTTTTAATTGAATTATGTTCAAAATTATCTTTTGACCCACTTAAAAGTTGAAGAACTACGTAATAAAACTATAAATTGACTACAAAAACTAATGAAAATTTCTCTAGATTTGTTGATGAGAGTGGTCAAATTCACTTATTGATGGAAGTATATAAGAAAGAATTTTCAAATGCACATGATGTTTAGATAGTCAAATACGTATGCGCAATAATTCTACTTTAATTTGTTTGTTAACTACTAGAAGAGAAGTATTAAAAGTTTCTCCTTTATCTTCAATTTCAGCCCAAATGTCAAACATATTTGGATTATTTTTCTCATTTATTCTTAATTAATCTTATTGTGTATGAAAGATACATTAATCATAAGTCAAAAGAGTAAAGAAGAAGTGCCTCAATATCTGCTGCATTTTGGGATTGTCAATATAAAAAATAAAATAAAACTATAACAATAATCATGATAATAGGTAGAATACATAAACAAATACTTAAATTTGATCTCAATTGATAAATAGATACTTTAATTTTGAAAGTGTGCATTTAGACACCTGAAAACATAGTCTAGATAAAAAGAAGCATATAGTAATACACATTAAAAAAAGAAAGAGATTGTGCAACTACTAAATACCAATACTATTAATAAGCAAACTCGTCCTCTTCTTACATAAATCGATAATATTTGACTACCTATTAACCTTCTACCATAATCTTTAACCTGTATACCTTCCTATCTAAGATACTCATGTCCTCAGTAAACTGAAATTATGTCATATTTTGTCTAATTACCCCAATTCTTTTTTGACCTATCTCTACTTCTCTTAATCCTTCTACAACCAACCTCTTATTCCTCCTTGTTGGCACATGTATATCTCCTTCTCTCATGTTCAAACTATTTCAATCTCGTTTCCCTCACGAAGTCACTCTCATCTTGTCTTCCATAATTTCATTCTTAATAATATCTCTCCTAGCATGTCCATACATTTATCTAAGCATCCTTATCTCCGCTACCTTCATCTTTTGTATGTGGGTTTTCTTGACTAGCCAACACTCTATCTCATATAATAATGTTTGTCTAATCATTACTCTGTAAAACTAACCTTTAAATTTTGGCGAAACATTCTTATCACATAGTTCTATGAAGGTGGGCCTCCATTTGACCCACCCTTGCTCTAATACGATGTGTGACATCATCGTCAAACTCTATGTCTCCTTGAATTATGCACCAAAGATCATGGAACTTACTCTCTTGAGTATGACTTGAGCATCAATTTTGACTTTCATCTCCACCCTATGTGTTACATCACTGAACTTGCACTTCAGATGCTCTGTTTTATTCCTACTTAACCTGAAGTCTTTAGACTCTAGCTAGGACCAGTCTCCAAATTTCTAGTTTATCATTAACTTCACCATGCTTCTATCAATAAATACTATGTCATCTATGAATAACTATAATGAGTTTAATATTGTACATTAAATAGTAATTTTTTGTAATGCTAATGAACTTCAATTAAAATATATAATAAGATATAATCTTAATTTCAAAAGCAAAGTTAAAAAGTGTAAGTAATTAACCCTTTTATTTTAAATAATATAATAAGCAATTTCTTGTTTTAAGCACCAACTATCCAACATTTTCAATGTATAAAGTTTGATTTTCCTTGAGGGAATTAATCAGAGCCATTTCTCTAATATTTTCTTCATCAAAATTAATCTCCTTACTATAAGATGAAAAACGTAGTCTGCTTACACAACTACACATTTAGCAACAAATATAGTTAATACTTATTACTTAACCATATTAAACTTTTAACACAAAATATGTCCTTTCTATGTCAAGTCGTAGCCAAAACTTAAATTTCATAATTCGAATTCTATTTTTTAAAATTATCGAATTCTAAAATAATAATATGTACATAGTTATTAGAGGTTTTGATAAAAAATTAAAATTTCTAACAAAGCTATTAGATTTGAACTTAATCTGTAATTAAAGAGTTAAGTTTCATCCTTATCTGTTAAAGTAACTTATGTTACTTTTTATCTAGTGTAAAAATATAGATAATATGATTTACACGTGTGTCATCGATACACTGAATTATCTATCGAATTTTGAACAATGAAATATTAACAAATCTTTTTTGTTAATTACAAAACTTACAGAGACAAAAGTTGACATTACAATGAACTCCAGGGGGCTACCAGCAAAAAATAAAGCAATCAAAAAATCATCACACTTTTTAAACGCATGCCACAAAGCACGAAAGCCAAACAGAGACATTCCATTTCAGTTTCTCAAAACCCTTAACTTCTTGTCGCCGGAATTTTTTTTTAAACTTCGCCGGATAAATCTCCGGCATGGCAACTAATCAACCGGAGGGCTATGCAGATGATTTTCTCGAGCAAATTCTCGCGATTCCTTCCTACTCTGGCTTGCCGGTAGTTGACGTTGGCACTCCATCAGAGACGACGTCGTTTACCTCGGGGTCTGCTGTATCTCATCTTAGCTCTGCCGCTGCTGGTGGCCTACAGCAACCGTTGTTCCCGTTGGGATTAAGCTTGGATAACGGCCGTGATGACGTCAGCGACGCTGGTGCTTATGCAGTAAAGCAAGTAAGATTTTTTTTTTTTGGCATTTTCCAGATTTCACAATATTTATGATACCAAACTGACTAATTCGACTTATTTTCTTTGGTTTATTTGCAGGAAAGAGATGGAATAAATATCGGAAATTTATATGCAGGTTTAGAACACTTGCAATCTCATGCAGTTCGACAATCTATGCCTTCTGTTCACCATGTCCAGGTTACTCACTGTCTCTCTGTGTGTGTGTTTTGATTGAGAAAATTATTGTTAAAAAAATTTCTCCAGAATTGTTCATTATTATTCTCCATTACAGATTAATGTTTCGATATAAATAACTGGAAATGTTAAATTGAGGTCATTTCAGTTTTCATGTGTTGATTTTTTTCTTTGTTTTTAAAAAAAAAGACTGATATTACAGTGAGTTTCATAGTGACTTGAAACAGGTCCCTGTGAAGTGTTGCTATTGTTTCTGATGATGATTGAGGATTTAGTCTGTTTTAAAAGAATGATAAAATCGGATTTTGTCTTTAAAAAGTGCCTGTTAAAAATTTAACTTGCAGCTGAATTTTTCCGACATCTTCAATCCCTTTTGTTATATTCCTTATTATCTAATATTGCAAATAATATTTTCTCCGCTTAAGGATTTTGCTTCCTGAGGTTTTATGAGAGACAACTTTGTGGTCAAGCCCTTCGTTGAATTTTGGAAGCTGAAATCTAAATGCATATACAAAGCTGTAGCCAGTGAGAGCTATCTGATGCTAGTCCAGAATCTGTATATTCACAACTTTGATATTCCTTGCCTATGAGGAAAGCTTATTGGTGTTAACGAATAATTCATTTCTAATTGAGGCATCTTATCCAACTATAGGAAGGTAGAACTCTGTTATATATATCTTTTTTCATAGGATGGAGGTTTTCGAGCCAACTTGTGTTCACCTCAACCATTCGACTGGGTGTTTGCTATCTCCCTTTGACACAGATATCGAGTAACGCTATCCACTAATCTTGGATAGATAAGAGAAATTACCTAGTCCTATTTGCCTCCATGGAATTGGAACGTTAGACCTCATGGAGTCCTGGTTCTTCTCCACCTGGTTGATCACTATGCTATGCCCTTGGCAGCTTGCTATAGTATCCATCATTCTGTTTAATTTCTCTATATTTTTGAAGTCTGATTAGTTGTCTGATTCATGCGTGGTAACTATGATTCGGATTATGTTTCTCTGAGATGAACATGGCCTCTTTGTCAATGAGAGGAGTAGATAATTACTGCATGTCTAGCTTATAGTTTCTCTTGGTTTCTTGCAGCCTTTTCAAGGCCCACCGACTACGAGCACAACAGTAACTGTACCACATCCACCTTCAGTTCGTCCTAGGGTTCGAGCTCGAAGGGGACAAGCCACAGATCCACATAGCATTGCTGAGAGGGTAAGAAGATCTACATAAGTTTCGTAAGGGTAAACACATTATAATGCAAGATGGTATGAGAGTCCTCTAGAAACAAGTGGTACTAAATAATGATCTGTTTCTTTTTGCAGCTGAGAAGAGAGAGGATATCAGAAAGAATAAAGGCTTTGCAGGAACTGGTGCCCAGCTGCAATAAGGTATGTCCCAGTATCTTGTTGCCTACCACAATTTTTTATTTTCGTGTGAATAGTATGTCTCTTTACTCATGAGAAATGTCATACTCAGGCTCTCTAAAACAGTCTTATGTTTACAAATAATAGTAGATTTTTACTTTTTTGTCAACATTATGGCCATAAATACTAATACGTAGAACGAGAACAGGTATATGATGAATCATCTTGTAGGCAAACTTTTACTTGCAGTGGAGTGTGATGTTTCAGTTTACTATTTTCTAGTAGTCGGGCTTCTGGAATTTTTTAAATTGGACTTTGTCTTAGTTATTGAGCATCTAATATTAATGGGTCCTTTATATAGAGAGTGAAATTAGAAAGAATGTGGTAGCTTGGGTTATTGAAATTTTTTTTTACTCTTGCCAGACAGATAGGGCCGCAATGCTTGATGAGATTCTGGATTATGTGAAGTTCTTAAGGCTTCAAGTTAAGGTAAGATGCCATTTTTAATGTTGATATTAATTGCTGACTTAAAGCCTGTTTGGATGGGGATTGCTTTTGACCATAAGCCAAACATCATAAGTTAGAATTTCTAACTTATGGCTTTTGGCTTATTTTTATCTTTTTGGCATAAAAACAAGGGCTTGTAAGCACTTTTTGAATTTCCCCAAAGACTCCAGAAGTGCTGAAAAATTATTTTTGGCTTGAAAGCACTTAAAATAAGTCAATCCAAATAAGCTCTTAGTCAATCACTCTTCCTATCATGTCCCAGTGCAAGTTAGACTCTTGGCTTCTGTGTTCTGTACAATGAAGTTGCTTTCACAATTATTCCTCTCCATATGATTTTATTCTCAATTTAAAGTTGTTGGAACCATTATTATTAATCCATTCTTGTAGTTCTCTCTAATTCATCTTGACCATCATGTTCTTGAGGACACTTCCTTGCTGGGGTTTTATTGGTTTTGGATCATGTGGTTTTCTGATATTTACATTTCTTGAGCCATCTTTTAGCTTGATCTAATGGGAAATAGTTGCCTGATGAGTTTAATATTAAGAACAGGTTAACAGTTCTGCTTGTATACTAATTTCAGTTTGCAATAAGTGTATTCTATATCTCCTGGGTAATTTGAAAGTAATTCTCATCCTGACCTGTTCGACCACCTACTCCTGTGGTCCCGATTCACGTACACTTCCTAATTTTGTTTGACATTCTGCTAATTGTATTTTTTTAGATAAGGTTTTTAAATCCTTTTATAACTGAACTAATTCAAGATTTGGAGGTTTTGTTTTTGAACTTGACTTTTCACCTACTCTTTTAATATTGTTGTTCTACTACTCATTGTATGATATGCAAGTCAAAGTTAATATTGTTGGTTCCGTTTCAAATAGTATCATAAAATGGGAGGGAAGGAATGTTAGTTGTGTTCAAGAAATTGAAAAAAGAAGAGGGTAATTCATACTGTTGTTGGAAATCTTCTATTCTACCTTTGCCTCGTCAAAAAAGATCCTCTGTTCTACCATATAAATAACCTATTGAAGAATTGTTGGTGCCTCAACAAGAAACTTACATATTGTCTAATGGTCTCTAGTGATTGATTTACTTCCACAACAGTTATCATGCTAATCATTGATAATCCTGCTCTGTAACTCTGAACTTAGTAGCATGTTACTGTTATGTTCTGGTACGTTATTTGATGTATTATATGCAAAAGGGTTGTGTTTTAGAGGTTGAGGTGAGTTGGTGCATGTTGTAGCCTCCTTAGTGGTTTTGAGTTCCCAGTTTCTGTTCCTTTGTGAGTTTAGTGTTAATTGGATTTCTTGGCCATCATAGTCCCTAGCTGGTTTTGGAGATTTTCTGGTTTTCATTCTTGTATTTGTCCAGTTAATGGTTTGCATTAAAACTGCTTAAAGGTACTGAGCATGAGTAGGCTGGGAGGAGCCAGTGCGGTGGCACAACTTGTTGCTGACATTCCATTGCAATCTGTGGAGGTAATAAATGGAATCCTGCCGCCACTAATTGAACATTAAAGACCCTGAAAACAGTGTCTAATAGTTTGAGTTAAAGAGTTTCTTCATTTGATTCAAAATTTTCTTGATCTTTCTCTATCTTAGGGGGACAGCGGTGAAAGTAGATCCAACCAGCATATATGGGATAAGTGGTCCAATGCCGACACAGAACGAGAGGTTGCTAAGCTCATGGAGGAAGATGTTGGTGCAGCCATGCAATACCTTCAGTCTAAATCACTCTGCATCATGCCCATATCACTTGCTGCACTCATCTATCCTACCCAGCAACCGGATGACCAGTCACTAGTCAAGCCTGAATCGGCAGCCCCATCATAGGCCTCCAAATCGTTGCACGTGCCTCTGAGAACTCCTAATGGCCTTGTGTCCCACCCTCCGTTGTATCCTTACCTACCGTCGCTTTGTATTTTCCTGTGTAATTGGTGGCAATGCAATCAATGTCAGATGCCACAACTTTTGCTTTTAGCCCAACCATTGGCCCCTTTTTTAACCTTTCTGGAGCTCTTCGTCAAACTAGGCAATGATGTCATCATACCTTGGACAAAGGTAAACGTATGAAAGCACCCAATCAATTAGCATCATTTTCGGATGAGGTGAGCTTCTTTTTCAAAGTTATGTATGATTAGCTGCTCTTCTTCTGCCATTTTGTTGTGGGATTGTGGGGACTCCCTCCATCCATCCTCTGCATAGTGGATGGTGGGGCTTTGTAAAAGTAACCAACTGGTTGTTGTAAAGTATAATGTAATTTTAGTGTATTATTGTAATGGATAGTTGAAGTTGCTCTCCCCCCAAAAAGTTCTGAAAATATGATTAGTGGGCTTGTTGTACTTTTTGTCTTTTTTGCATTTAGTAGAATGTGGAGTTTCTGGTGAAAAACAACTGGGTTCAATAAAAAACCTACATTCTATTTTTCACACATCTTAGATGGGAAATTATATTGAGTATGCTATTATTTTCCACCACGTGCAAAGGGATTTTGTTTTTCTTTTAGAGAAACAACAGCAAAACCTTTATATTTCAAAACAAATTTAATTTTATACAACAGCATTTGAACCAAAAAAAGTAGAATACAAATTTTATCCCCAGGCACAAAGTGCGACAACATTTCAAGCATGTCATTCGAGACATTATTGTTGAATAGTAAAGTCCCAAATCCAACATTTCAACCATGTACGAGGGATTTCTCTTTTCTTTAGGTTCAAGCCTAAATTTCTTAAAAATTTCAATATGAATTCTCTTACATGAAAAACTAAAGTTTTCAACTGTCAAACATATTACAAGATACTTTTTAAAAATTATATATTTTTTGGATCTAAGTTGCGTCAACTATTTCAGTTTTATCATACAATAATCTGCAAATATAAGCGAAAATCATAAATTTCTTATCAATCTTACAAGAGGCACCACGTTAACATGCTGCAAGCATGTAACTTGCAAGGGTATTTTAGTCATTTTTTGTGGTTTTTTTTTAATTTTAACATGTTTATCTTATTTTTCTTAATCTTTTAAATATTTAAAATTGTATTAAAAAAATTTATAAATTGCCATAATTAATTATTTAAAATATTTGAAAGACATAAAAAAATCGGTTGACTCTTAAAATTTCATCGATGCTATATAAGTCGGGAATCGGGACAAATAAAGTAATATATATTATTTGAAACACAACTTAAAAAGTACTATAAATTCTATTTGTGCCACATAAATTGAAACAAAAGGAGTAATATGTATTATTTGAAAATTATTTAGAAGTTACTATAAATCACAATTATTAGCAATTGAAAATATTTAAAAGACATGAAAATTCTATTGATTCTCAAAATTTTATCAATGTCACATAAAGTTGACACCAAAGGAGTAAGACATATGTTATTTATAATTTAAGTAAAAAATATTACAAATCATATATAATAATTAACAACTTAAAGTATCTAAACATTATATTAAAAATGTAATTGTCTCTTTAAATTTTGTTTATGCGACATAAATTATTCTAAAAAAATATTAGGTGCATACTAGCATGACGGTTGTAGTATATAGTATGCAGGACATTTTGTTCAGTCTTATAATACGGAGACCAAAACAACAATCGGTCAATAAGATATGTACTAAACTCGCATGTCTCTCAAACTTGGGGGATTTAAGGGAAAAACATTAAACCCTGTCTTCTACAAAATTCCCAATTCCCAAAACTTCATATTTCTGCAAACCCAAATGGAATCCAAAGAAGATGAAACCCTCGTAAAATTGAGCCAAATTTCTTCAGAAATTCCTCGTGCAATTCAGGTGTGTTCCAAAAGCATGACTTTTTTCAATTTTTCTAGCCATGAATTTGTGAAGATCCATCTCGGAGTTATGTTTACGATTGATGAAAGTATAAGAAAGTGCCTAATTTTTAGTATATATATCATTAGGATAAGCAATTTGTGTGTTTGTATGAATTTTTTGATTGCAAAGTTAGTTTTGGATAGATTTTCCCTATTTATAGAAATGGATGTTATGGTTTAAAGAGTGATTTTTGGAGACGGATTGATGATTTTCAGGGTTCGGAGTTACTTCTTCTTTTGAGTAAGTCTGCGAAGGAGAAACTTCATTGGCTTGATGAGAAATGGTCAGAGGTAAAGGATCTAGCTCTTTGGTGCTAGGAGTGTTTGGGATTGATCTTTGTATGTTTAGCAATTATGCATGGACTTATGCAGATGTCTGACTTATAACAGAGATGTTTATCGTCAAGTATCTTGATGATTTGTCGAAACATATATTTTATCCGCCCATTCTAGTGTCAAATGAAAATGAAGTTCTGCTTCAGTTTGGATCACGTTTCATGAAATACAATCTAAAGGATGATTCGATCAGATAGCTAGATGTTACTAATTTTGCTACATGTCTTGAGACAAAAGTAGATGTTTATAACCTAATTGTTCCTTTTCACCCAAGGGACCACGAATGCAACAACGACGAAAGCTGAAATAACTCAGATGAAGACAATCGTGTTACTAATAACCTGTAAGAGTTGCACTCTATGTATTTTTCAGAACTGTTGTTAAATTCTTCTTCATATTGCATGGGCATTTTGTCAGTCATTTTTCTTTTCTGCACCAGTTTAAAGAAAAGATAATTTTTTGCAAGACCAGTTATTTTGGTTATATTACATGGTATGTTGAACTTTAAATTCACAAGGTACTGGATGTTGTGTCTATAGATAGAGTAAGAATAGAGAGCATTAGAGACATGGAAAGTGTTGTAGGTGAATGCACCAATAACATGGTGGTTTCTTTGACTATTCTTCTTTAGGTGAAAGTTGAAACCTTACAAGTGCAAATGTAATTTTTTAACAAAGTTTAAGCTCAAATATTATCTGGTTTTGGCATTTTTCGTTGCTATTAATAGCTAGCTGATTATTTTAAATTCGTATTTTTCACTTCAAAGATATCTTCTTATTCTATTTATTTGATCTAACAAAGGTTGAATCAATTTTCACTTTAGCAGCAATATTGATGAAATCAAGTATCCATTAGAAGGTGAAAACATCTTAGGAAGCTAGTTTTTCTACTGTGATGATAGTTGCGTTGGAGATACCAGAGTAACTTTGGTATATAGGAGAGCTTTTCTTGAGAAGGCATTGTCTATTCTAAAGTATATTAATAGTGCAGACTTTTGTCATCTTTGTTATTTTGAAGTTGATGTGAATAATTTTTTTTTGTAGAAACTGTACAAAAATTATATAAACATATATATTCCTTAGGATGTTTAATAGATCATTGTCAAGTTAATAGTGTATGTATGCAAAAAAGCATAGTTATTTACGATAAACATAGATTGAAAATTTAAAAAGATTAATTAATGATATCTTTAAAAGTCTAAACGATCAACATCCACCTACAAGAAACAATAGCAAATAGTAACATTACTGTTCATTTCTTCCCATAGGAATCATATCTAATTGCTACTAGTAAGTTCTAATATTGAAAAGAATAATCTTGGTAGCAAAATGTGAGAGGACTATGAAGTAGAAATCTTGAAATTTCAAGAATTTGCAAGAAAAAAAAAAGATAGATAGAAAGATGTAATAGCAAAGGTGATACAATTTTATCAACATTCATGAGATGGCCCATGCAACAAAATTGCTCGAAGGACATCTCAACAGTCAAGACACATTTTGAAATTAAATTTTACACTTCATACTAGTGGCTAAGCTAGGAATTTTGTTAATAGTATTCAGAAATTTAATATATATATATATATATATATATATAGGGCACCCTTTCGGATGTGTTTCAATAGTCTGATTAAAATGTCACTACTTTATTGTTTTTTGTATAATAGTCTAAAAAGCTTACTTAAAGAAGCGGGATTTCTAACGAATTTTATCCTATGTGCTATGCCTTTTCTTCTCCAAACTTCTTTATATTCAAATTCGTTCATCAATTACTATCCTTTGTGGTTTTAATAGTACAGGTCTATAGGTATTATTCTTTTCAGGTTGTTATTATTTCCAAAATATATATCTGTAAGTAAACTTTCTTTCCGTTCTTTTGCTTAATCTAAGGTATAACAGCAATCTTCTTTAGCTCCACCCCGGATTTAGACACTATCAACGGCCTTTTGCCTAAAAGATGTCTATTTTGTTCCTAGGACTTTACAAGCTAATCCCTGGAGGATGTTATACAATTAAGCAACTAACCCTTACTAGAAAGATTTCTAACAGATTATATAATATAGATAGGCAACAACACTTTAAAAGTAATACTAATAGATCAAACTATTAAGTGCGAATATCATGAAAGATTATAGTAATAGATGTGCGAATATCATGAAAGATTATAGTAATAGATGCGAAATTAAACTGAAGCAAACATATGGACGTTACACATATTCATAGATTCAAACATATATGTTACAGAGATTGAAATAAAAACACACTGAGTCACAATAATTTACACTGAGAGAGAGATCTTACATAGAATAGTATTAGGAAATTACTTGCTTGCTACTAGTACTTACGAAACTATTTCTCTAATCACACCTTTGCTTATTTTGATTTTTGATTTTCTCTGCTTTCTCTCTTCTCCTTCTCTAAATGAAACATACACTTATATTTATAGGTACATCCTCGGACTTCAATCCTGGACTTCAACTTAAGATTAAAAGATTCCATTTGAAATAATTATCAATACAGCCTTGTCGGGTACTACTTCTGGGCCCCATCGTCACATGGTTGTTATTGAAATTGTTGCATATTTTGTTTCCTGTCTGTCTTGTTACTGTCCATTGAAATGGCTAGCTGCCTTTGTTGAAATAAATGCACCTATTACTGTTGTATGTATTTAGTGCGTTTGGTATATGTCGCTGTCCTTCTTTTTGAATTGTTTATGTCTTCTGGTAGACGTCTTTGTCTTGTATCTAGCTTGTCTTTATTCTTATTAATATGCTTTTTCCTTTGTAACTTTAGCCGATCACTGTTGTAGTATTGTATTCTTGTCTGATAAATTATCCATCGAAATTGTGTAGTGCTATGGTATCAAATGATGCCCCTGAATCATTGTCTTCATTAGGGTCTTGTGCCAATTCTCCTCCATAAATCTGAGTTAATGATCTGGGAGTATTTGGACTATTGGAACTTGGATTGACCATCTCTTTCCTTCTTGTAAATATTGTCTGACTGTCTTCCCAATAAAACTTCGTATACTATTAAGATCTTTCTTCTTTTTATTTAATTTAAAGCCTTTAGTTTTCTTGGAGCTTGATCCCATTTCGTTATCTTTTGAGGAAGTCTGTAACTTGAGGCTGACTGGTAGCCTCCTTACACTTTTTGGCAAAGTGTCAGCCATTAATGGACTTGATATGTCTTTACCAGTTGCTGTTTGAACTGGACTAGCTACACTTTTATCCAGTGCAGTGGATCTTTCTACATTCAGTGGAGAATGTACACCCCTCTCATCCATTTAAGGAGATGGAGAATTTGATGCTTGTGGAGAGATTTGGATTTGTTTTAAAATGTCTTGAAGTATATAAATTTGATCTTGTAGTATTTGATTGTCTTTTTAATTGCTGATTTTCATGAGTAATGGTATCATTGTTGGTGTTTAATCTTTTAAAGGCTTTGAACATTGTCTCGCAATGATCATAAAAATTGATCTGTTTCTTATTTTCTGGAATGATATATGGGATATTTTGACTGTTTGGTTCTTTGAGTTCTGGTACA
>JBCEWC010013000.1:0-15419 GCA_038996855.1 Solanum aculeatissimum | reverse complement strand
AACTCTTAATATTTTGCAAGTATTACGTAAGCCTAGAATTTACAGTAGTGGCATCCTCTCACGAGGGTTGCCACAATTTATTAATTAAGTTAATATGCGGAATCAGGTTAACTAACTTTTAAAATTCATATGTAAATTGTTCCAATGGAACAGACACCTTCTTTCCAAAAAGATACCCTGCTTGTTTTGAATAGATGAGGTTGTTCTGAACAAGTGAATTCACACCCAATGTTGACTATAAATATAGACCCTTTCTATATTTTTCAGACATCAAATTTTCTCTTCTTCTACATACATTCTTTACAAATAAAGTTTGAGTTTGTGTGTGAATCCATTGTTGCTTCTTTGAGCTCACTAAAATTACAAGAGTTTGAGGTATCGCTACTTTTGTAATAGGTTATCAGTTTTATCTTGGAAAGAAATAAACCATAAACCTCGAGTACAGTCAGGGGATTAAATTCTTTAAGGACATAGTAAATTATGTGGACTCAAATATATTTATATATTTAAGTTTTATATTCTATTTGTTGAACTGTTATTAAATTACAGGACCAATAAGCTTAAGGAATTTAATATTTTTTTTGTTCTTGTATTTGATTTTTTGACTTCTAATTTTGGAGATTAAAGCCTTTTGTGCTTCTACTCCATTTGAGTTTGAAACGAATTTGAAATTATAAAAACTTCATCATTCAAATTCATTTTGTTGATAACAGAATCTATCTTTGTTATTAGTATTTTAAATACTAAATTATTTATCTACTTATGATAGAAAAATGACTAATCCAAGTGAAGTTAATGTTGGAATGACGAATGCTATAGTAGCATCTATTGCACCTTTAAATCATTCAAATGTTGTCCCCTATAATTCCATTGGCAAAAGAACCTGCAAAATTTTCTGGTGTTGATTTCAAAAGATGACAGCAGAAGATGTCCTTCTACCTAATTACCCTAAGTTTGTAGAGGTTCATTAACGAGAATGTTTTTGTACTGTCTGAAGGAACTCCAAATGATAAACGACTCTTAGTGACTAAAGTTTGGAAGTACTCAGATTTCCTATGTAGAAATTATGTTTTGAGTGGCTTGCAAGATGATTTGTACAATGTGTATAGTAAAATGAAGACTTCTAAGGAACTCTGGGATGCTTTGGAAAAGAAGTACAAAACTGAAGATGTCAGAATGAAAAAATTCATTATGGCAAAGTTCCTTGACTACAAGATGGTATACAGTAAAACTATTGTTACCCAAATTCAGGAGTTGTAGGTTATAATTCACGATCTCCTTGCATAAGGTATAATTTTATATAATACCTAGTTTGAACATATTAAATTTGTTCCTAATGCTCACACAATGTTTAATGTAGGATTGGTTGTGAATGATGTTTTTCAAGCGGCTGCCATCATTGGGAAGTTCCCCCACTTTAAAAGGTCTTCAAGAACTACTTAAAGCATAAATGCAAGGAGATGATTGTTGAAGATCTCATCTTATACTTGAGAATTGAATAGGACAACAAAGCAGCAGAAAAGAGGTCACAAAAAAATTTAACAATAGCAGGGGCAAATATTGTTGAAGAAGGGTCAAATGTCAAAAAGAGAAAGAAGTCATCTGGACCAAAATGCAACCCTCCTAAAAAGAGATTCAAAGGTGATTGTCATAACTGTGAAAAGGTTGGACATAAAGCCACTAATTACCGCTCTTCAAAGAAGTAAAAGAAAAAAATCAAGCAAATATGATTGAGAAGAATGAAGAAGTAGAGAATCGATGTGCCATGTTGACTCAATACAACTTAGTAGGAAATCCCAAGAAGTGGTGGCTTGATTATGGAGCCACTTCACATATTTGTGCAGTTAAAGAAGTCTTTGCAACATATGCCCCTGCTGCACCTGATGAGATCATTTACATGAAAAATTCTTCTATAGCAAAAGTTGAAGAATATGGCTAAGTATGTTTAAAGATGACATCCGACAAGGTGGTGACTCTAAACAGAGTTTGTCATGTTCCAGAAATGAGGAATGACTTAGTTTCTACTGGTCTCTTAATCAAGAAGGGTTTGAAATATGTTTTTGTCTTAGATAAAGTAATAATTAGCAAAAATATGATATACGTAGGAAAAGACTACCTTACTGAGAGTTTTTTCAAATTGAATGTAATGGTAGTTGAAAGTAATAAAGTTCAGGCTTCTTCTTATTTACTTGAGCCAAATGATCTATGACATTCACGTTTAGGATATGTAAATTATAAAACCTTGCGAAAAAAGAGTAATTTGAATCTACTTCCAAAGTTTGAACACAAATAGTCAAAGTGTCATATATGTGTTAAATCTAAGTATGTTAAGCATCCTTATAAGTTAGTTGAAAGGAATTTAAATCTCTTGGACTTAATTCACACAGATAGTTATGACATGAAGTCAATACTATTTCATAATGGAAAGAAGTATTTCATAATATTTAGACGATTATACGTCATACTGCTATGTTTATTTACTTAGTAGTAAAGATGAGGCATTTGAAGCATTCAAATAGTACAAAAGTGAAATTGAAACACAACTTAACGAAAAGATCAAAATGATAAGAAGTGATAGGGGCGACGAATATGAATCTCCTTTTGAGAAAACATGTTTGAAATATAGAATTATTCATCAAACAATAGCCCCTTACTCACCACAATCCAATGGAATTGTAGAAAGGAAAAATAGAACACTTAAAGGAGATGATGAATGTCATGTTAATTAGTTCTGGTTTAGCCCAGAACTTGTGGGGGGAAGCTATCCTTACGGCTAGTCAAATACTCAATCAAGCTCCCCATAGTAAAACACAATCTATTCCATATGAAAAATAAGAAGGGAGAAAGCCAAATCTTGAATTCTTGAAAGTGTGGGGGTGTTTGGCTAAGGTCCAGATTCCTAAACCTAAAAGGACAAAAATAAGACCAATGACGATTGATTGTGTGTTCATAGGTTATGCTATGAATAGTAAAGCATATCAATTTCTGGTGCATAAATAAAAAAATCCTGACATTCATATTAATATGGTAATTGAATTAGATAATGTTGAATTCTTTGAAATAATATACCCGTATAAGAAAGAATATGAATCATCTAATGAAGGAACTAAATGACCTCAAAAAAAAATAAAGGAGAGTGATCAAAATAAAAAAAATCTAAGTTGTAACAAATGTCAAAGGACCTCTACTTCCTATGGATCATATTTTGTAACATTTTTATTAGAAAATGAGCCTCGAACCTTCAGAGAAGCCATGACTTCTTCGGAAGCACAATATTAAAAAGAGGTAGTCAATAGTGAGATTGAATCCATAATGAATAATCATAAATGGGAATTGATTGATCTTCCTCCTGGAAATTAACCCTTAGGGTCTAAATGAATTTTTAAAAGAAAAATAAAAGTTGATGGCACTATTGATAAATATAAAGTGAGGCTCGTTGTTAAGGAATTTAGAAAATATGAAGGTCTTGACTAATTTGATACGTACTCACCAATAACTAGAATCACATCAATCCAAACGTTAATAGCATTAGTTGCAGTGTACGATCAAGAAATTTATCAAATGGATATCAAAACAACCTTCTTAAATGGAGATTTGGAGGAAGAAATCTATATGGAACAACCAGAAGGGTTCATAGTTCCCGAAAATGAAAAGAAGGTGTGAAAAATTATTAAGTCATTGTATGGACTAAATAAGTACTCAAACAATGGCATGCAAAATTTGACCATACAATGTTGTCAAATGGTTTAAAATTAATGAGTGTGACAATTATGTTTACATTAAGAATACTCCAAATAAAGTTGTCATTTTTTGCTTATATATGGATGATATGTTAATAATGAGTAACGACATTGCTAACATAAAAGCTACTAAGCATATGTTTTCTAGTAAGTTTGATATGAAAGACCTAGGAGTTGCTAACTTGATATTAGGAATTAAGATTCACAAAACTCCTCAAGGTTTAGCACTATCTCAATCTCATTATATTAGAATGGTACTAGAAAAATTTAAGTAATTAAACTACAAAAGTGCAAAAAACCCCAAGTGATCTGAACCTTTATCTTTCTAATAATAAAGGTGAAAGTCAATCTCAATTGAATTATGTTAGAGTATTCGAAAGTCTGATGTACATCATGAACGGTACAAGATCGGACATACCTTGTGTTCAAAGTAAATTGAGTCAGTACACAAGTAACCCCAACCAAAATCATTGGATGGCAATGAAATGAGTTTTGGGATATTTATAACACACTCAAAACTTTACTTTGCATTATAAAAAGTATCCAACAGTTGTTGAAGGATATAGTGATGCAAACTAGATTACTAGGTCAACTGTAATTAAGTCCACAAGTGGATATATGTTTACTATTGGTGGAGGAGCAATATCATGAAAATCATCCAAACAAACATGTATAGCTCGATCTACAATGGAGGATAAGTTTATAACCTTAGACAAGGTTGGTGAAGAAGTTGAATGGCTCCCAAATTTCTTAGAAGATATTTTATTTTGGCCCAAACCAATGACTCTTATATGCATACATTGTGATAGTCAAGCGGCAATAGGTAGAGCTAGGAGCGTTATGTATAACGGTAAGTCTCATCACATAGGATGAAGACACAATATCATTAGACAACTACTCTCTAGTGGAATTATCATAATTGACTATGTAAATTCAAAGGATAATGTGTCGGATCCACTTACAAAAGGCCTAAATAGAGAGAGAGTTAAGAGATCATCAAAGAAAATGGGACTATGGTCGAGGAAAATCATCATGGCAATAACTCTACCTAGAAGACTAGATATCCAAAGATCCAGGTTCAAGGAGATTAAACAATGTCATTGATGACAGCTTAATATTGTCAAAATTATTATAAGGTCCATTCTCATGATGAGACAATGTTCAATAACAAGGATAAGGCAATATAACCTTTTAATGGTTTCTAAGTTTGATATAGGGTATATCAAATAGTGTATCTACGGAATAACACATTTAGAAATTACCTATGTAAGTGTGAAGTGTAAGCCTATTCAAGGAGAATTCAGTAAGGCTAGTTCTCTATGCACTTATGAACCAAGAAGTGTTCATGGCTAAAATGAACAAAACAATGAGAATCAAAATCAGTTAAAGGGTTAGTTGTGTGACTTATGTTGTCTAGGTGTATCTCAAATATTGATGGTTCAAAAATATTACATCTACTGATTGACTGAGTATATCTGATATATGTTCACTATGAAAAGTTCAAAGGGAAACCTACTTATCCAAATGAAATTAATCCTTATTTATGGATCACACAAATTTTTGATGCATATGTTTTAAACAATATTCATTCCCCATTCATGTGGAGGATTGTTGGATTTAAGTAGTAAGTGTGAATTGAAAAATGAAGATTGGGAGAATAAGAAAATGTGGGAGGAATCAAGTAAAGAAGAATGAAGAGTCATTTCTCCCTCATTGGTAGAATAGAGAAAAAGTTTTGTCCTTATATTAGGAAATACTTTCTCTAACTCTTAAAGAGTCAAGTAGAGGGGATCCCCTTGCGTCGTTGTCATCGTCGCTTGCTCGGTTTGGCTTCGACTATGGCTTCAGCTTCGGCTTCGACAAATGATGCGATTGATTGATAAATGTTTGGACAAAATTTTTCTTTTTTGATTTTTTTGGTAAATTATTAATTAATTTGTAAATTATTTATTAATTAAATTAATTTATAGATTATTTATTAATTAAGTTAATACGTGAAATTAGGTTAACTAACTTTTAAAATTCACGCGTAAATTGTTCCTTTGGAATAGACACCTTCTTTCCCAAAAGATAACATGTTTGTTCTGAACAAATGAAAATATTTTGAACAGGTGAATTTGCACCCAATGTTGACTATAAATAAAAACCCTTTCTGCATTTTCCAGACATCGAATTTCCTCTCTTCTACATATATTTTTTTACAAATAAAGTTTGAGTTTGTGTGTGAATCCATTGTTGGTTCTTTGAGTTTACTAAAATTATAAGAGTTTGAGGTACTGCTACTTTTGTAATAGGTTATCAATTTTATATTGGGAGGATATAATCCACAAACCTCGGGTATAGTGAGGGATTAAATTCTTAAGGACACATAGAGAATTTTATGGACTCAAATAATTTTATATATTTTAGTTTTATATTCTGTTTTATGCACTGTTATTAAATTACAGGACCAATAAGAGTCGACTATTAGAGTTTGGCTACGAGTTGTATTGTTACCATCTGTAGGGTGAACAACTACGATAACAGGTCCAGGCTTTGTGCTTCCCCTATCTCCGGCATTCAACATGATCGACATTATACTTGACAGGGCCCATATCCGCGATGATAGGTTCGGGCTTTGTGCTCCCTCCCCCTTTTTGCGACGTTCAATATGATCGGCATTATTATTGATAAGGCGACACATCCGCGTGTTAAGGATATAGGTTATATGCTCCCTTCCCTCGTGTTTCAAGACTTACTGGCTCTCGGCGTAATTAGTCGTATGGGTTTTAGTGTGTGTGTGGTTAGTTATCTGGTGCACAGGTGTACCTGTTGGGCTTATGGGGGCTAGTGGGTGTATAGGCTTAGGTTAGATAGTCTTCTACACCCATGTACCTACCTATACTTTTATGTTTTTGTTCTTATTATGTTCTATTCTAGCTCTTCCTGCTTTATTTGTGGTTCTTATTTGGTCAGTATATGATGCCTACTGGGTACCTTCTTCTAGTACTCATCCTACACTCTACATTTGCTCTATAATGCAGGTCCCAGCACGAGTTGGTGACATTGATCCCAACCAGTTAGTAGTAGATTTCGGAGACTTAGGTGAGCATCTAGCGTTCTTGGATCATTTCAATCTCCCTCAGCACTTGCGGCCCATCTTTTATTTTTTGAGACCAGCCACGTTTATGTATATGTATATGTATATATTATTATTTTGACCCGATTTGGGATTGTATCTAGTCTTAGTAGCTCTGTACTTGTGACTTCTAGGTTTTGGGAGGGAATATTTTGTTGTATGTATATATATATTGTCTAACCTTAGTGTTAGATCCTTGTTATTGTAAGTTCCAAAATTTGTGGTTCTTGGATAGTTTTCTGCCCGTAAAATCCATTACTAGCAGTACGAGTTACGGTTGGCTAACCTGCCGATGGGATATGGTAGGTTCCATCATGACTCAAATTTTTGAATTGTGACACCGTGCAAGCATGGGCCCAATATATATTAATTTTTAAATTTAATTTATGTGATACAGATAAAAATTTAAAAGTCAAATAAATTTTTAATATTATTTTTAGGCATAATAAATTTTTAATTATTGTGATTTATATTACTATTTACCTTTTACTCTCTTGTCTCTATCTATGCACGTAGTTAATAGAACTTTGCGAGTCAATTAAATTTTTTAATGTGACTATAAATATTTCAAGATAAAATAATTATGAACAATGACTTAAAAATATTATATGTCACTATTTTAAATCGTGAATAAAACATGTATTCAAGAAGTTGAGAAATAATTCAACAAACTAATCAATAAAATAGAGATATACATGGAATTGGACCCAGGACCTCCTTAAATTAGGAGTGCTCAAAAAAAAAATTGCAAATGTTAAGAATTGAACCCAAGACTTCCTTAGACAAAATAAAGCTTTAACCATCAAGCCAAAACAAATCCTTACTTCAACTTATGCAAAATGATAAAATAATGACGATGACCCAGACAATTGTAGCTGCTCAACTGTGACATCTTGTATAAGAGAACTAGTGTGGAAAAGTTTATGTTGTGCACGGGTTTAATATTTGTTCATAATTTTTTTATGTAGTACTAATTAAATATTTAAAATTTTTATTCAAAATAAATTAATATATATTTATATGATAATAAATCATCTCATTAAGTGTAAAAAATAAATACGTGATAGATATTATTAGTATTGATAAATTTTAAGTGATATTGGTTAAATAATTTTAAAATTTTACTCTAAAACAAGTTTGTATGCGCATATATGTGTGTGTATGTGTATATCTGTAGACACACACACATCATTTTCTTTTTTGCCTCAAAAACCTATGTAAACGGGGTCTATTGGAATATCCATAACTGAAGATTTTCTTCAACGATTGGCAGTATGATACATTAAGTAGTTATAAAATTTACATGAGTACTAATGACATTTAAAATGGAAAAGCTATAATTAGATGGTGTGAATTTAAAATCAAAGAATGTACCTTAAGTGGATCCCATAATTTCAAAAAATTGTACACTAATTAAATTAAGGTGAAACAAAAAAAGATATCTTTTTCAAAATAATCTTGCTGAAGCAATCACGTCGATAGACTGTTGCTTGCTTCACCTGCTCAACTCCCTCTTCTATAATAAGAGAGTTTATGTCAGCATAAAATTTTAAAAGATTATTTTTTGAAATTTGTAATTTTAAATATGTCATAATATTTATATAGTTATAAAACTTTTGAAACATATAATCTTAAATATGTTATAATATTCGTAATTATAAATTTTTTTGACTAAAACTAAATTATTTTTAAATATAAAAATATATCTATTTTTAAAAAAAAATTAATTAATAATAGTGAGACATAGAATAAAACAAAGAGAATATAAGATTCATCGACACAAAGTAGCTCTCCAAGGGAGAGGGGAATCATTTCTTCTTACAAACAAAAAGAATATTATTTTCCGATATCAATCATATGAAGTCAAATGAAATATTGAAAAAGATGCAAAATTGCGTGGAAAGTTAAAGGGAAGTCTACAAAAAACTTTTTCTTCAACTTACACTCTTGCAAAATTCACATTTTTTGTAACTTTTTTAACCCAAAAATCTAATAGATTTTCCAAAATTAATAAGTCGGCGGGATTATTCCTGCTATGGAGGTACCGCCATGGCAGGACAGTCATGATTTAAGTCAGAAAGTCCCAAAATCATTTTTGTGTTTTGCTATTTCATTTTTGAGCAACTAGAGATGACCTAGGGTTTATTCTGATCTTTTCAATTTTCCGCCAACTTCTTCGGTAAAAGTAAGTTAATCATTCCAAGTTTTTAAAAAACCTTGCCACACAAGTTAATGGTGGTAATCGTAGAAGGCTGAGGAACTGGATTTGGTTGTTGGAAACGAAGTTCTTCAAAGCTTCAACGGGTTAATTCTGAGTACTAATTTTTGTTTTAGCCTCTGTTATCAGATTATTATGGTCCTAGAATTGTGCTTCTTCTATGTGTATGAATTAACACTCTAATAGGTCGCTCAATAGGAGGTATTAGGAGAAATAATTCATGTATTATGTATGGCATTATTGAATACTATGTTTGCTAGAAATTTTGGGCCTACGTATAACTAATTCATGTATTAGTTAATACACCTTACATGGTATTAACTTGTAACACCTTGAAAATTTCAAAACTAAGATACGCACTTTTCTCTCATGCGTATGGGATCATACCTAGTGATTCTAACCTTGAATATAGGTATTAGAGCATATTCTATAGTGGGATGATAGATTTGAGATGAATTAATGTCACAAAAATCCTTTAACACAAGGTAGAGATGAAACATCTCTTATCGATTGAGTTTCGAAATGAAATTGGGTGATCCAATAACTTCAAAGTTGTGAATGTATGTTAAGGTCCTTTACTAAGTATTTGAAGCGTGTCAGATGTGGTTTGAGGTCATAAGGGATACTCAAAGTCAAGTCAAGTTCAAAACATTTCCATAGGCTAAGTTTTGGTATGAGTTCATGGAAGGGTCAACTTCAGATAGCCATCTCTCAGCACATAATGAGTTAGGTTATCCATAATATATCAAATAAAAGAACTTTGAATTATCTTTCCAACTCATTTGATTTCTCCTTAATCAAAGTTCGAAGTAAAAAGTTATTATCATTTTACTGAAATATGTATGGACTGTCAAATTTGGCGATCCGCCAAATTTGACCGTTGAAATGTTCCATCAAGACTGAAAATTATTTTTTTTTTAAAAGGCAACCAGGGGTCCCCATTCGGCATACCGCTGAATGGTTCGGCGATGGGATCCCTAGACCACCGTTTTGACCGCCAAAACTTATCAAAAGGTTATTTTTTTCAATTTTAATGATTATTTGACTTTCCCAAAAGGTTATTTTTGACTTTTTACCCCTAATTAACTTCCCTAAACCTATCATATAGCCTAATAACCTCTACGCATAACTCCCTGAAAACATTAAAATTTTGTGTTCAAAGTTCTCCCAAAGAAGAGGTTAGGGTTCTTCATCTTCAAGTGCAAACCAAAGGTTTCTTCAAGAGATTTTTCTCTTTTAGGTATGTAAGGCTAAACTGAAGCATGGGATTGTTCTTCCATGTGCTCCATAAATCGAATTAATTGAATTGTGAATAATTTAGTCTTCCATGAATGGTTTCTTGATATTGTCCCTACAATCCTAGAATATTCTTACAAGCCATTAAAGGATTGATAGTTCTCATGAGTTAATTTCTTTAACAATTATATTGGATTATTTACTATATAAACCCCATTGATGGTAATAGAAAGCTTGTGAAAGTATTGAGTCCACAGGCATGTTTCTTTGAAGGTTTTCTTGTAAACTATATATTCTATGTATTTTTATATGTTTGATGATCATCATGAACTTGATTTACTGAACAAATATTTTTAGAGTAAAGACATAAACCCCCTCTCCCCAAACTTAGCAGCGAAACTTAATTTAGCACCTAAACTACACGGGCATTCATATACCCCCCTTAACAACTTTCAAGTGAATTAAATATCGCCCTAAAGGGTGACATGGCAGCGAGAGTGAACCCACTCTCCTAAAATGCGTGAAATGATAAAAAAAAATACAAAACTGAATGATAAAAGCATACACATGCCATTTTTTTATTAACCAACATATAAATAATAATTTTAAATATTTTTTATAAATTAAATTTTTTAAAAAGTGTATGAAATTCTTATTTAGAGGTAAATAAAATTTTGGATCCTATTTTTCTAAAAATTATTTAATTTTTTTCTCTCTCTTTATTTTGTTATCTTCTCCAAATACCCTCTTCCTCCGTTGAAGCACTACTTATACATTTCTTCTTCCATATTAGTCATTTCTTCCTTCATTATCTCACCGGCTCTTCATTAATCCACAAAATCATGCACCAACTTCATTTTATTGAATATAAATTTTCTTGAAATTGGAGTGACTCACTTTGATTTCTCTTAGCTGTGATGCAAAAAATGTGGGTCTATTAACTTTAGATTTATTGAATATAAATTTTCTTGAATTTGGAGTGACCCACTTTGGTTTCTATTAGTTGTGATGCAAAACAAGTGGGTCTATTAAATTATTTATACCATCTTCATATTTAGTTTGCGTTATCAAGAAAAACATGGCTTCCAAAAAGTATTATTCTCTCGGGGATAAATTTATTTGGGTGGGGTGGATAGGAGGTTCAAAGTTAGAGGCCGCCGGAAATGGTGAAAATTAAGGAAGAAGAAGAAAAGGAGAGGGGGCGCAGGTGGGGGATGGGGGTGGGGGTGGGGTGTTTAGAAGAGAAGGGTTTAAGAAGGTGGGACCCACTTGTTTAAAATAATTAAATTAATAAAAGTAATTTCACATTTTAATTTTAAATTAATTAATTAATTAGTGTAATAAATTTTTAAAAGTGTCGAGAAAAAAGGGAAATAAACAAAAAAAATAAGAATTAATGATGTGGTGCTTACATGGATGTGATATGGCGCTAATGTGGCTATGATGTGGCAGGTGAGAGTGGTATTATACTCTCGAGATGGTACTTAATTCACTTGGAAGTTGTTAAGGGGGGTATTTAAATACTCGTGTAGTTAAAGTGCTAAAGTAAGTTTTGCTGTCAAGTTCAAGGGGGATTTTATGTCTTTACTCATATTTTTACATAAACTATTTCATAAACCCTAGATATTATTTGATTAAATTGCATGAATGAACCTTGGGATTGAGTGTAGAGCCTTGACAATATGATTGTGATTGTGATTGTGATAATAAAAGTGATATGAGCATGATGATAATGTTGATAGAACTGGATTGTACTATGAGTCTTCATAAATTGAACTCAAATGATTTGTCTAAATTGATAGTCCTCCTAAATGATTGTCTAAACCCCTCTTGAAAGATGTGATTGGAAATTTTGATTGGATGGTTAATAGGACGAAAGGCTCGATTGTGACAGAATTGATGAATTGATAAGAGTCCCTATGAGACTCATCGGTTAATTGATTGTTTATGAGCTTTGAGTCTTGGGAAAAGTATCAAGCACAGAATTGAGTGAGAGTAAGTCCAACTCAAACTCAATAACTACATTGCCACACATAAGAGAGGATTGAAACCGTTAAGTCGGATGTTTCCTTTGGATAGGTCCCTGAAACAATAGAAGACTCATTCGATTGGATCCATCTTGAATTGATTCATTCTTTACCCTGACAAAGTATTGAATGGTTGTGGTAATATCAATGGGATTGTTTTACGATCACTGGCTCATAAGTGATTGTTGTCAGATAAGTGAAACCTCAATATGACATGATAGTACTCTGATTGGATTGGATTGGATAAGATTGATCTCTGTCTAAATTATATTCTTACTTTAGACTTTTGGGACATCCTGATTGAGTTCCTTATTTCTTGATTTGAGTTATATGAGTTGATGTTATTCTACCTTTATCTGTTTCATTCTGTTATTTTACATACTCGTACATTCCACCTACTGACGTCCATTTGGGCCTGCATCGTTTAATGTTGTAGAGACATGTACTAGAGATCATCAACAGGTGCTCCGTTGAAGATCTATTCTAGATATCAGTTGATTGGTGAGTCCTCCTTACTTTTGGAGGATGCTTATTATTTATCTCATCTAGCTTCTAGAGTCAGGTCCTAGATTTGTTTTTATTCTATTTAAGGTAGCCATGGACCTATCATTTTCACCACTTAGTCAGATGGATAGAGGCTTCACAGACTAGATTATCGAGTTGTGATTGAATATTATTTTTGGCTAGTCTCTTTCATACTAATCTTATTCAGTTGGTTGATAGATTGGTTGTCTTTTGGCCCTTGATTGTTGATTGGGTTATTATTCCATTTGAGTTAATCTTGATAGTTGATGTCTTCCACTATTAGATTGTGATTGAATGAATGTGATGAGGCCTAGAAGTTCGCTTGGGGACTAGCAATAGTCTTAGAGTGTCGGTCACGTCAAGGGTACCCCCCTAGGCCGTGACTAACTTGGTATTAGAGCACATAGTTCAAGAGTCCTAGGGAGTCTATGAAGTTGTGTCTACTAGGAGTCTTGTTTATGGGTGTGTTGTGCACCACATTTTATAAGCAGGAAATTATGGGACATTAGGAATTGTTACATTTTTTTCTTATTCTGACTCATGCGATAGGGATATTCCCAAAGAATATGGTAGGTTTGAAGATTCTTGAGTAATGTTGACCTCAAAGAGGCCATAAAGTGGTTAGAATAGTAGGCTTGAATGTGTGATGGTCCTAATGTAAGTGATTGTAGTAGGATATTTGTGACCTTTGGGTGAGGATTTCGAGTAGGTTAACTGGGGGTACAACAGGTGATATAAAAATATTAAATTTTGATTTTTCTATTTTTTAGGAGGGGGTTTGTGGGAGGGATGGAATAAAAACAATTAATTTGAGATAGAATGAAAGTTTTGGAAAATGTTTCCCTTAATTTTTGAAAGGAAGTCATTTTCTTTAAATTGGAGGAAAATGAGTTGATTTGGAAAATATTTTTCAAAACATTTAAGCCCACCAAACATCAAAAAATTAAAATATATTTTTCAAAAAATATTTTCCTCCGTACCAAACACACCCTTATTCATCCTTTTACAGTCCAAAGAAGAGGTACGCTCAAATCTTTCCAATGTTTTGACAAGCCTTTCACTGACATGATAATATTTAATGGAATGATTTATTAACAACTTACTGAAAATAATATTATACAAGATTAGAAATAATCCGACCATGGGCGGATCTACCCTTTGCCGAAGGATGTCAAGCGACACCCCTTCGTCAGAAAATTACACTGTGTAGATAAGTCAAATTTTAATTTTATACGTATATATATTAAATTTGACACCTACTAACACAAGGAATAGAGATGGTGCACTGGTTCAGGGTTGCAGGATTCCTCTCTGACGTCCTGAGTTTGAATCCAATTGGAGGGTTTTTATTTTAAGCATTTTTTTAAGGCAAAACTGATGCCTTTTTTTCTTTTCCTTTTTTTTAATTAGTGTTGCGTCTCTTTCTTTTTTTTTATTTGCGTTTTTTTACTTATTTAATTATTGCGTTTTTTTCCTTATTTAACTGTTGGATTTTTTTACTCTGTTTTAAATAACTAAAGTTTTTTTCCTCTAATTTTTAAATGATTGACTTAAATTAAAATAGACTATTTGACTTACGGAATCGGATGAATGATGAGCTTTTGAGCTGTTGTTTGGTTCCTTATGTAGAAAAAGATGTATTTATTAATATTTCTAATGATGCTATTGTAAAGACATTTCAAGAGATGAAACTGCGTCGAGTACCGTTGTGATAATATAATTATGTTTTGTTTCCACTAGAAAAATTTATTTTTTAATTTTTTGTGTGCTTAGTACTTTATATTTTGACACCCCTTGATGTAAATCCTAGCTCCGCCACTGAACCCAAACACCCCCAATAAAATAGAACAATGCATATTTAGTGAACTTTCTTTCTATATAAAAATCAGAACTTAGTAAAAATGAATTGTTACAAAACCAAAAAGAAACAAAATGCCTCTTGCTGAATTATAATCTTAAACTTTAGACAGAAAAGCTCTGCTGTTTTAAATTAGACACTTGAGAATTCTGCAAATGCATAAAATTCTGCAGAATTCTTCTCTAAAACCACTGTAATTCTAAACACGCTTCTGGTGACAAAGAGTTAAGCTGACAAATATAGAAGCCTGTCAATTCATCAGCTATATAGCAAAAAATTCAAAAACATTTTACAGAAACATAATTGTGACATCAATTTCATTTAAACATAATTTGGCTGGGGATAACAATATTATCATTTAACAAATATGATACGACAGTTGAATCAAACAGTGAACTAAAATTTACAGGAACCATTGATCTAACCTCAAATAAGCTCAAGAAAAGTTAAGATTGTGTCAGGAACACTAGTTTCGATTTCTTTTAATGGTATTAAGTAATACTAGCAAAATAAACATGTTCTGGTGTAAAAGAAAATGAATAAATGTTAAATGTACTCAGATGAACGCAGCAAGAACAAACCTTGGTAAGAGTCAAGGGGATGATCTTTTAGACCAATCGGGAGGCTGTATAGCAACTGTGAATGAATCATTTGCCAGATCTTCATGTTGCGTTCTTTGAATTTCTTGAGCTGAATT
>JBCEWC010012999.1:0-15420 GCA_038996855.1 Solanum aculeatissimum | reverse complement strand
AGATGAGCTACTCTTATTGCATTGACATGGAAATGATTATGGAAATTCTTGTTGGCTTTTAGCCTAAGTATGGATATAGATTTGATCATGTTTGGTTTGGCTAATGATGCGTGATTTTGAAAAGAATGTCAACTCTCCGTTTTAAAAAGCTTGCATGGTTATATATATATATATATATATTCCCATGGGATGAGGCTTAGTATCGAGGGATTGGAGTCGGGATGGACTATTTCTAAGGGTCCATACTCCTTTCCGTCAAATCATGTGCCAACATGGGATTTCTCCCTAGATGGGATGACTTGTTTGTTTCCTCTTATTGAAGGGTGATTAGGGACCTACCTGGCAAGTAGTTTGGATCCAAGTAGTAGCTCGCTTGGGTCTCCTCCGGTGTCGGTTGAGGTCACATCCCCGCTATAGTACGATCTCAGGTTGCATTTCATGTATCATGGCATGACATATTGTTATAATATATTTCCCTTTGGCTATGTGCATTCCTTTCGTATCACTTGTCCCCTTGTTATCTCGTTGGTCATACTATATTGTCATATGCATTGCATGCCCGCATACTTAGTACATATTTTTGTGCTAACCCATACTTTCATCTACATGTTCTAACTATATAGGGACCGCCGACGACTTCTATCTTTCGGCGGATGACGAGTGATATTTTGGAGTTACTAGCTTGTGGTGAGCCCTTTTGTTCAAGGGAAATAGCCACCTTTTATCTTCCTTGTATTAGTTATTTTCCTGTTTTATGTATTGAGGGTGAGCCCCAAACTATGTCGAGGCCCCGCTCTTTATATGTAGAGGCTTTGTTGGACACACTAAACTCTTATACGTTGTATTATGCTTTATTGGTATATTATGACTATTGGGATTTGTTATGAAAATGATGTTCCATTTATGCTTATGTTATTGCTTATGGGCTTGTGAATGTTGGGAATGTGCTTATGTGGAAAGTTCCCTAACCCGATATGCCCCCATAACTTGAGTCCTACTTACCCGCCCCTTAGAAATACTTTCTATGTGCTATGTGATTCATACTCATCCCATTCCCAGCAACATCCCCATAGCTTGAGTCCAAAGCACCATTTCCCCTAGACTTATGTGATTTGTGCTTATGTTTCCGCGCTTCCGAACTAATGATGTGTGTAATGATGCTATGATAGCTTGATCGAGGACTTTTGAGTTCTCCTTCTCCATGTCACATCTAGGCCCCCTATCTAGGTCGTGACATTAATTATTAAGAAATTACTAGTTATAACCATTTTTGGGACTTGTGGTGATAAAAGGGAAATGGGATGAGTATTGATTTTCTTGGGCACCATTTTAGACTATCAAATAAAATCTTTCGTTTATGCTCTGTTGCTCGTGCTATTTCAATAAGGATGGAGTAGGCATAGATAAAGTATCCCTTTTGTTCCCTTTTTTGTCCCTTATCAACTTTTACCGTCAGAGCAACTACCATCAATGTTTAGTCTTACTTTTAAAGGCTAGGGTTTGATCAACGGTATTAGAATGTTATCAATTTGATAATTTCATGCCCCGAGCCTACACCCTGGACGTGGCTGACACTCGAAGACCATTGTCGGTCCCCAAGTGTACCCTTGGTCTGGCTGACACACTCAACTGAATACTTTAACATGCATACAGAAGCTTTATGAGGTAAACCTTTACAACATTTAATAAATCTTAAAAAATCTCAATTATGCTTTATACAAAATCTGAAAATATCTTTTGATACATATAATAACAATGCTTAAAATATCTGAATGCATAGACTAGACTGACTCACTGACTCAGTCCATGAAGTCTCTAATATACTAAAGATAGGTGCCGCAATAAGACCCACGACTACCTGACTGTAAAATTAAATACATAAACTAGACTAACTAGAGTCCACTGAAAGTGAAGAGGTCTCACCAACTGCTTTTGATAAGCTTTTTTACTGAATGTCCGCTATCATGTGGATACCTGAATCTGCATCATAAAATAATGCAGCGCTAAAGAGTGTCAGTATGTGGAATGTACGATATGTAAAATAGCCAAAATAGAAACTCAGAATAAGATGCTCAACTCAGAGACTTAACTTAGGATATAAATCTATAACATAATTAATGTATTATAAATAAATCATCTGGTTTAATGCATAATTAAATGCAACTTAGTCTGTATCTGAAAATAATATATACTTTAGCTTAGGGAGTTTCTCTAACCGACAACCATCACTATTAGCATATGATGATAAAACGTTTTCCCATGTTGTCAGAGCCATCCCATACCTTGCTAGGGTAAGGGACAAAGTGCCGAGGATCCATATAAACTGGGTCATCTCAGTGGCATGTGAGGAGTTGTACATCTGGTACAATCCTATCCTACGCTGTCTACGTAGTTTATGGGGTTGAAGTTATCTAAACTCGTGCCCACATAGGTGCTCAATACTACTCCCACAACAAGCACTGTGCTCAATAACTGTAAAAATGTCCCACTTTAGGGGTAAACTGAAAATTTGCTACTTGGAGCCTTGACTCAACGTATGTTCTTTAAACTGGTTTTTCTTTTTCAAAACTGATAATGTTTTCTCATAACTGGTATTGCTTTATTTAAAGAAAGAAAATAGTCATGCTCTTTACTGATAAAATAATGCATTTGGAACTATCAAGTTTCTTCAAACTCTGAAGTTTATGCATGATGAATAGTAATGTAAAATACCTGAACTAATTGGACTGATGCCTAAAAGATAGTATATTAATAGGCTACTTGTATAACTCATGTTGAGGTACTTCTTGAAACTAACTTATACTTTGGACTAAATAACTTTTCAATGCAATTAATGCATGATAATGAAATGATTATCAAAACTCTTCTAGGGTTCTTGTAAATGTAGTAATACTTCAAGAATCTAAAGAGATGTACTCAACAATGAAGTTCTTAGCATAATAATAATGAAATAATAATAATTTCATGATAAGGTTCTAGATTTTCTCCATAAGATCATAGAAATGAAATTGACTTGACTTTTGACTAGAATTCTTGATAATAAATATAGATTAGGCACAAAAATAGAATTTTAGGTGGTCTTACATACATTGACACGAATTTTCTTAAAAAATTGGAGAGACTTTCTCAAGCCCTAGACATTCTCCTTTTCTCCCTAATCGTTATTCTCTGAAGGAATTTCGTGAAAGTGAAAAGAATGGGCGTAGGTTACTGATTTTAGTTTAAAAACAACCCCAAAATGATGGAGTTTTGGTCTAGGATTGGTGGGGAAAAGAATCAAATGCCCTTAATTTTTAAAACTAAATGTCAAATACCGTGGTAGAACAAGTCCGTGATGTTGACTTATCGCACCTCAGTTTATTTTTTGACGGAAAACTTAAAACGTGTTCAGAAATTATTTTTTTTTCATAAAATAACACATAAATCGCAATTGTCAAATATGTTTTATGTATAATTTTATGTAATTTTTTTTGGATCGATTTTCTAATCTTGTAGAAATAATGGGAGCAAAATTAAGTGCAAGTTTGCGACGCGGACATGTCACACACTTTTCTGGAATTGCATTTTTGTCTCGAAAAATTATCTTTCGATTCGATTGCTCTAAAAATCAACCAAGATCATTTTCCCACACAATATTTTGTGTTGATCACATTTTCGGCCTCAGATTTTCCAAAAGTGTTTGGAAAGATGCGTTATTCAAGAAATCTTCTGTCTAGGGGTATTTTAGCAATTTTTAGGGTGTTACAGATAAATATTGGCCTCAATTTCTTTACCTATGCTCCTCTAAGTTCCCCGAATATTAATTTTATTAAAATGCTTGTGAGTTACGTGCAAAATAAAATTAATGATATTAGTGTTGGTTGTATACAATGAGGGTTTAATTCCTTCAAATGTATTAAAATATCTTGATTTTCAAAGTTCCGAGAAAATAACTTAAGGTATTTTTGGTGAAGAAGTTGGTGATATGATTGGTGTATTTATGATTCCACTAACTAAGAAGTGTCAATTGGAGGTTATTGCCTTTGGTTTCTATGTCCACCAGACCGATGTAGTGCCTGTAGATACTCCTTGTGAAGTCACCTTGATAAAAGTGGTATTGCAAAGCCTTTAGATTTGTTGTCAATGAGGAGTATTTCTATAGTAGCATTGGGGTTCAAGGGTAATGCCTAGCCGTGCCATTGTGTCATTAGTAGAGAGATTATTATTGATTGCTATCAAAACTAGGAAGGCCATTTTAAAAGAGATTTCATGTCTCTAATAGTTTGTCATAGAAGTTGTGGACTTCTTATTTTTGCCTTAGATTTTCCTAAAAAGATGTAGAGTAGAATTGCCCCTAGTTGGAAAGCTTTTAAATAGTGCTTTCCTTCTTATTTTTATCCAGCATAAGCCCTATGAAATTGTTGTCTTTGAGGATTCTTTTTTCCGTTTTTTTCCTTTTCAACTTCTTGACCTATCGAATATCCCACTGACCCGCGTTTGTTTCCTCAATTCATCCTCAATTCATTTCTTGAAGCTGCTTCGGTGCCGCTATTTCACACTTCGCCGGGATTAACTTTGTTGAGGCGTAATTAGAATAGCCAATAATTTCCAGCGGCAAATTTCCAGTGATCTCATTCCAGATAAATTTAAGGAAATTAATAATTCAAGACGGGCCTTTCTCAGCGTCGTTCTTCTTCAAATTGCAGGCGACTTGATCGTCGATTTGGACGAAATTCAAACTCGAATTTCAGGCTGCCAGAACATAAATCAATCCATAGCCAAGACTCAATGGTTTTCGAACATCGTCTCTCATCATCGGCGTATTTCCAGCACCCACTCGATCTTGAAGTTAGGCTCCATTGGCAACGGACTGGACTAAACTTCTGGCGGCGAATTTTTGGTGATCTCTTTCCGGTGACAATCAATCTTTTTTTGGGTGAATTTTAGAAACTTTGCATAGACATCTTCCAATTCAACTTCATATTGTTCTATCATCCAGGTGATATCTTCCAAATTCCTCTCTATTTATGATTTTTTGAATGTATTCTATTTGTGCTTGTTGCATATTTCTTGAAATATTTCTCTGTCTTGCAATATTCCTTGTTGCTACATAGTTTTTGCTATACTTCCTGCTTATGACATATTTCTTCTTGAAGTATTTATATTTCTTGCATTATTCGTTGCCTGCTACATATATAGTTCTTGGTATACTTATTGCTTGTTACATATTTCTTAATATATTCTATTTTTGCAATATTCTTTCTTGTTATATATTTCTTGCCTATTACATATTGTGGTTGCAAGTATATTTTAAGGATTCTTATTTTTTGTTTTGCTTTTTGTATCTGACTATTGGAGTATTATTAAATATACTATATTTTGTACTGTTCTGTATTGTTGGGTTGTGGTTATTGAGAGAGTGTATCTTCTTAGTGTAGTTTAGTGGCATTGAAGCCTGATGGTGGATTAGAGTCATATCATCGATAGGGGTCAGAGGCTGGGGATAGTAGTGGTAAGAGGTGCAAGGGCTTACTTAAGTTAAGAATAGGGGCGTGGAACAAAGGATCACTTACAAGGAAGTCTATAAAGCTAGTGAAGAGTCTTAAGAGGAGACAAATTAATATAGTGTGTGTTCAGGAGACCAGATGGCTAGGTACCAAAGCTCGAGACATAAATGGGTTTAAATTATGGTACTCGGGTGGCGCTAAGGATGGAAATGAAGTTGGAGTCCTAGTAGATGAGGACCTTAGGGTACACATAGTTGAGGTCAAGAGGATTAATGATAGGATAATATGTATTAAACTTGTGGTTGGTAGTTATATTGTGAATGTAGTTAGAGCCTATGCACCTCAAGTAGGCTTGGATAAGGAAGTCAAAAAGCTCTTTTGGGAAGATTTCGATGAGGTTGTGAGGGGAATAATGAACACAAGAAAAATCTTCATTGGGGGAGATTTTAATGGGAATAACGATGCAACTTCTAGTGGTTTTGATGATGTACATAGAGGCTTTTGTTTTGGGGAGAGGAATGGGGGTGAGATGTCTCACTTGGACTTTGATAAAGCTTTTGAGTTGGTTATTGCTAACTCATGTTTCCCAAAGAGGGAAAACCACTTGGTTACCTTTCGTAGTACGGTAGCTAAGACTCATATTGATTACTTACTCTTCTGGAAGAGGGATAGAAGTCTTTGTAAGAATTGCAAAGTTATTTTGAGTGAAAATATTTCCACTCAACATAGGCTTCTAGTGATGGAGTTAGATATTAAGAGGGGTAAGAGAATGAAGGCTATTTATGCTCAACCAAGGATTAGGTGGGGAGACCTGACTCCTGCCCTTTCTCACGAAATAGGGGATAAATTGATTAGTTTGGGGGCTTGGAGTAGTAGCGAAAATGTGAACACCCTGTGTGATACCACTACTGGTTACATTAGAGAAGTAAATACCGAGGTACTAGGGCTTTCAAGAGGGATGTTTGGTGGACGTCAAGGTGATTGGTGGTGGAGTGGAGAATATACAGACAAAGTAAAAGCTAAGAAGATTGCATATACGAAGTGGTTGAAGTGTAGGGATGAGAGTGAAAAGCGAAGGCTTAAGGATATCTACAAGATGATGAAGACAAAAGCGAAGACGACTGTGACGAGTGCTAAGACAACAACATTTGAGTGCTTATATGTTGAGTTAGGTGAAAAAAGCGGGGAAAAGAGATTGTATAGGCTTGATAAAGTGAGAGAGAGAAAATCTTGTGACTTGGACCAAGTTAAGTGCATTAAGGATGAAAAGGGTGAGGTATTGGTTGATGAAATGCCCATTAAGCTAAGGTGGCAAGCGTATTTCATAAACTCTTAAACAAAAAAAAGGGACAAACATATTGAGTTGGGTGATTTGGAGCACTCCGATAGTCATAGAGATTATGGTTATTGTAGGCATTTTAGAGTTGAGGAGGTTAGATGTGCTATTAGTAGGATGAAAAGAGGAAAAGTGATCAGACTCGATGAGATTCCAGTGGATTGTTTAAAGAACGTGGTCAAAAATGGTATTGAGTGGTTGACAAGGTTATTTAATGTTATTATGAGGACTGTTAAGACGCTCGATGAATGGAGGAGAAGTACAATGGTGCCATTGTACAAGAACAAGGGTGATATTAAAAATTGTAACAATTATAGGGGTATTAAGTTGTTAAGCCATACTGTGAAGGTTTGGGAGAGATTGGTGGAGATGAGAGTAATAAAAGGAGTGTCTATTTTAGAGAATTAGTTCAGATTCATGCCGGGGCGGTGAACTACTAAATCAATCCATCTCTTTCAGATATTAGTGGAGAAATATAGAGAGAGAAATAGATACCTTCATATGGTGTTCATTGACCTTGAGAAGGCCTATGACAAAGTTCTGAGGGATGTCCTATGGAAATGTCTAGAGTCAAAAGGTGTTCCTATGATTTATATTAGGGTGATAAATGATATGTATGAAGGATCCAAAACACGAGTAATAATGGTGGGAGGAGACTCAGAGTATTTTCCGGTGAGATGGGACTTCATCAAGGATCACTATTGAGCCCATTTCTTTTTGCCTTAGTAATGGATGAACTGACACGATCTATCCAGGAGGAGGTGCCATGGTGTATGCTATTTGTGGATGACATAGTACTGATTGATAAGACTCGAGCTAAAGTTAATGATAGGTTTGAAGTTTGGAGATATACTTTGAAATCCAAAGGGTTCAAACTGAGTAGGACAAAAATAGAATACTTAAAGAGTAAATTCAGCATTGTGAGGGATGAGGCAGACATTGAAGTGATGCTTGTCACTCAAGTTATTCTCAAGTGAGAAAAGTTTAAGTATCTTGGGTCTATCATCCAGAGTAGCGGAGATATCGACGATGATGTCACACATTGTATTGGGGTAGCGTGGACAAGATAGAGTCTTGACTCTGGAGTATTGTGTGACAAGAAGCTTCCACCTAAACTTAAAGGCAAGTTTTGTAGGATGGTGGTTAGACCGTTGTTTCTATATAGGGAGAAGTGCTGGCCAATCAAAAACTCACATATTTAGAAGATGCAGGTTGCGGAGATAAGGATGTTAAGATTAATGTGTGGACACACCAGGGTGGACAAGATTCAGAATGAGATCATTCGAGGGAAGTTAGGGGTGGCTTCTATGATAGACAAAATGAGAGAAGTGATATTGCGATGGTTTGGACATGTACAAAAAAGAAGTGTTGATGCTCCTATCAAGAGGTGCGAGATGATAGATTTAGGGGTCACACGGAGAGGTACAGGTAGACCAAAAAATTATTGGGAGGAGGTGATTAGAGAGGATATGGCACAACTTTGTATCATAGAGGACATGACCTTAGATAGAAAGGAGTGGAAGTTGTGTATTAGGGTAGAATGTTAGGAGGCTAGTAGGGTAGGTTGGTGTCAGGCTTTGTGTTATAGTAGGTTAGTAGAGGTAGTCGTGCCATTAATTATTGTGTTGTTGTTGTTGTCCTTTATTTATTTTGTACTTTTACTGTCTTTATAAATCATCATTTGTTGTCCACTCTAGTCAATTCATATCTAGTTTTTTCTGCTTTGGAGATGATATTTTTTGAGTTGAGGGTCATTCAGAAACAACCTTTCTACCTCTATGAGGTATTGGTAAGGTTTGAGTACACTTTACCCTCCCCAGACCTCACTTGTGAGATTTAACTAGGTCTTCTGTTGTTATTGTTGTTGTTCAGGGGAGGATATCTGATCCCAATTCCAAGTGCCTTGATTAAAGTCCTCTCTTAACATAATGTTAGGAGGGGAAAATTCCTCCAGAATGAAAGTGTAGAGAGGCCATAGAGAGCACCATTTATCGAACCAAGATACATCTTCTTTGTCAATCTTCCACACTATATGAGACTCCATCTCAATTTTGATGTCATAAATGACTTTCTAGTTCTAAAAGTCTCTTTTTTCCTTTTGTCATTTAAAAGGTGAGTACTGTAGTTGTATTATCAAATACAAAAAAACTTTAAAGAGAGTTGGTAGTTCTAATAATCCACCACTGCTTAGCTCTAAAGGTTTTGCTAGAATTTATAAGTCTTGTAAAATTAGCTCCCCTTCATTATAAGGGTAGGAAAGCTTTTTCCAGGCTGTCTACTGGTATTTCCTAGAATTTTCTTGCCAGGAGCACATTTCTAATGAGAACAACTCATTTCCTCATTGAGTAGTTCAATATGCCAGTCCTTGATCTTACCAATGGTGTTGTTAACAATGTCAGAGTAATACTCAATTTTTTTTATTCCTTGTCGTTAAGGGATACCCTAAGTATTTAATGAGGAACCTTTAGTATCTCAATTTTGTGATTCTAATCATGATAGTGACTTGCTTATTTCATAGTGAATCAGGTTAGTCCATTGTTCTCCATGGCCTAGTTTCTTGAGAATATTATTCAAGTATTCCCAAAAAACTGAACCATACCTTTGTTGATATCACTAATCATTTTTTGAGCTAATATCATGTTTTTGTGAGATTGATTTCCCTTTTATGAACCCACTCTGATTTTTAGAAATAATCATGGGAAACATACTAGAGATTATGGTGTTGAGGATTTTTGAAGACAGAAGGCTTATGGGTTTAATAACTGAAAAGCTTTAAGGATGATCAATCTTCGAAATCATAACAACGCAAGTATTGGTATAAAACTTGGTGAGGGTAGTTCCTTTGAAGAATGATTTGACAGAATTATAGGCATGCAAGGCAACAATACTTCAATATATATGGTAGAAGATTCCACTCAGTCGTCCATCAAGGTCTATAAAGCTGTTGGGATCAATAGAGAAAACAATGCCAATCACTTGCTTAAGCTCTAGGGTGGTATCTAGCATAAGGTTATCTTCCTCCATGATGCAACTATCCCTGCAGTCAAGGGGACTAAAATTAGTATTAATAGATTCTTGCGCAAACAAATGTCATAGAAGCTCACATCTCCATTCTCCAAAGCTTTATTCTTCTGATATTGAACTTCCTTCTTTTGTCTTTAATATTAGCATAGACGTAGGCAGCGTAGTCATCTCCTTCATTGAACTATTTGACTCTTGTTTTGTTTTTTTTGCATAAAACAAAATCTTGAACTTTATGTTATCTGGTGAAAATAGCTTTATACTTGCAGAGTTCACATCTGTGCTCTAGAGTATTATCAGTAATACATTTCTTCTATAATTTTCTAATCAAGTTTTTTAGTCTCTTAGGATTTTCAGAGATGTTCCCAAACGTATCTCTGTACCATACATTAAGAGTTCTAGTTGTGTTTTTAGTTTTTTGTTGAATAATATAAAAGGGGTTTCCATGGATGGTGATATTCCAACTATTCCGAATTGTCAATAGAAACATAGGATAGTGGGCCTAAAAGTTCAAAAATATGAGGTATGTGATTCCTTGAGTGTTATCCTGCTTTAGATCTCCCAGGAGAGGGGCATGATATGAATATGCTGTAGAGAGGTGGATAACTTAAGTATTGTGAAGTTAATTGAACCAGGATCTTAACCATTGGAACAAGTAAAATTGGGATTATTTTGATCCTCCATAGAGGGTAGCTGAGTGTAGTTACTAAAGAGTTGACTCCCTCCAATAAGGTATTGATTTCTTGGAGAGAGATTATTATACTGGGCTATTTTATTATGTACTTGGTTTACTTTACTACGAGGAGAGGCTGCTCACGACCCAATGATGATTTGCCTTATGAGTTCATCATCAGAATTGGAGGTTTCCACATCTTCTCCCTATTATTTCTTAACCATCTTATGGGTCTGCTTGGAATTATTTCCTTTGGTAATAGCCTGATCATGAGTTCTATTTTTGATGAGATGATCCCTTATTGCATCCTGTGGATTTGGTTCTAGCTCTTGAGCTTTTATTTTATCATTATCATCATTGGTGAATTTCCTTGGGAGGTTGATAGGTGTCCACGCGAGGTGCTTTTCGTCTTTCTTTTTTTGGCCTTCTTCATCTAGGTTCATTTCAACAAGGATAGTGATTTTGTATCCAAACTTTTAATTTTTGACGACGAGATGTTTTATGGGATTACCTTCATTATGTTTTGAAAATTCAACATTTTCTTGTAAATGCTTCATTGCATTCTTGCAGTAGGATTAATTATCCTTCTTAGTGTGTCTGATCTGAGGTTATGTTGATGTCATTTAGTCTTCCCTCTTTGTCTTTCCTTTGTTTTGTTGGTTGATATCTTTTGTTTTATTGGTTAGATGTAATTCTCATGAACTCTTCTCTTAAACAAATTCTTCTCAACAAAGAAAAAGAGAACAATCAAATCTTATTTATTTATATACCATTTGTTGTGATAATTTTGAAGATACATTTGTGAAGATAAATCCGTCGTGGCCGAAGAATGGAATCCGTTCGCGGACATTTGTGAGATAGATCGAACCTTGTTCATGATGCTCAGTGCTAATGGTTATTTCTATAAGAAACATGTGTTTGAATGTATGTACCTTTGAAAGAAATCAAACACATGTTTCTTATATAAATAACCATTAGTACTGAACATCATGAACAAGTTTCAATCTATCTCATGATCGTTCACAGATGGATTCCATTCTTTGACCAAAGTATATAAAGTAGAATCCAGTAAGGGATTTATCTTCATGAATGTATCTTCAAAGTTATCACAACAAATGGTATTATAAATAAATAAAATTTTATTGTTTACTTTTTCTTTGTTGAGAAGAATTTCTTTAAGAGAAGAGTTCATGAAAATTCAATCTAACTTTTAAGAGAAAAATTTCTTTGACGGATTTCCTGTTTTATTGGTTGTACATTGTCCCATCTAATATTCTCAAAAATAGGGGATGGTATTTAATTCTTAATTTGATTTTGTGCTTCTCCAATTTTCCCCTCCGTGTTTTGCATATTCATCTCAATGTTTAGATCAATTAGGTGGTTGAAGGTATTGGTATTCTCCTAGGTGCACATTTTGACCTCAGTAGTATCTTTCTTATCTATATTATTGTCGTTGGATGTTGATAATGTGTGTCTCGAGTCAGTGTCATTGTTTATCCTTAGTGTAAGATAAGAATTTTTTTTTTATCTATGGTTAAAAAATAGACTTGATCTCAAAAGGTCACCTCTCCCACTCGCTCTAGGATCTCAAAAGTTCCAATATACCTAGGGTTGAGCTTACTCTTCTTCCTGAAACTCATGACACCCTTCATGGGTGAGATCCTCAACCATACCCAATCACCCTCTATGAACTCTAAGGATCAAACTCGCCTATTAGCATAACTCTTCTGGCGACTCTGAGATGTCAACAACCGATACTAAATGAAATGAACCTGTTCAATGGAATCTCTAAGAAAATCAGTATCGAGACTATCCACCACAACAAAATCAAACCAACCTATGTGAATCAGGTTAGCCCATTGTAAAGTGTGGAGTAATATTAAGAATGACAACTAAAGCTGAAGTCACATATAACAACTAAAGCTAAGTCACGTGTTATTACGCCCCCGCAAGTTGGTGCTAGTAGCAATGACTCCCAACTTGGGACAAAGCTGCTCAAAAGAAGCATGTGGTAGAGGCTTGGTGAGTATATCAGAAACTTGGTCAGCAACATGTAAGTGTTTGACTTCAATCTCCTTGTTCTGCACCTTATCACAAGCAAAATAAAAGTCTATAGCAACATGTTTCATTCGACTATGGAAACAGGATTGGCACAAATATATGTAGTGCTAACATTGTTACAAAACACTGTGAGAACACCATCGAGAGGAACATAAAGCTCACGAAGGAGATTAGACAACCAGTTTGCTTCGGCTACAGCAACAACCATAGCATGGTATTCAACTTCCATTGACGAATGGGAAACAGATCATTGCTTCTTAGACGACCAGGAAATCAGAGTTCCACCTAGAAAAAGCACATAGCCTGATGTGGAGGTGCGATCATCCGTATCACCAGCCTAGTCAGAATCAGAGAAAATAATAAGTAATCTTGAATCCCTTTTCTTAGCAATATTGCTGCCAAACTGGGAAGTTTCACAACGATAGTGAAGAAGCCGCTTAACTGCTTTCCAATGTGCTTGATTTGGTTGATGCATGAATTGGGAAAGTTTGCTAAAAGCAAAGGCAATATCTGGGCGAGTAAAAGAAAGATAGTGTAATTTAACAATAACTCACCGACAAAGAGAACCATCAACAGGGTCTTCTTTGGAAGTGGAAGCAAGAACTGTTGTAGAAGTCATTGGTGTTGGAGCACCCTTGTTGTCCTACATGCCTACATCATGTAAAAAATCTAGAGTATACTTCTTTTTTGATAGAAATAGACCTTCAGTATGCGGAAGAACCTCAGTACCCAGAAAATAGTTCAGAAGACCAAGATCGTTTAATGAAAACCAATGAGAGAGACGATTAATAATATGTTTTACACCTGGAGACTGATTACCAATGATGATTATGTCATTCACATAAACAAGCACATAAACTCTAAATATAGAATTATGCAAAATGCACAATGAGGAATCTGACTGAGACTTTACAAACCCAATAGTTACCAAATAGTCCTTGAGCACAGTGTACCAAGCATGGGGTGCTTGTTTCAAGCCATAAATGGCTTTGTTGAGCTTATACACATATGAGGAGTGATTAGGATCCTCAAAGCTAGTGGGCGGCCTCATATAAACCACCTCTTCGAAATGACCTTGAAGAAATACATTATTGATATCTAGTTGGTGGATGGGCCAGTTGCGTTGAGTCGCGATAGTAAGAACCGGACGAATAGTAGATGGTTTGATTACTGGACTGAAGGTTGAATGATAGTCAAGACCCGGGCGTTGTGTAAATCCTTTGGCTACCAGATGATCCTTATACCTATCAATCGAACCGTCAGGATGGTGCTTTATATGAAATAACCACCTGCAATCAACCACGTTCATAGAAGGATTGAATGGAACCAAATCCCATGTCCGGTTCTAAACTAAGGCATCAAATTTAGTTTTCATAGATTTTCTCCAATGAAGATGAGGATGAGCTTGTCTGTATGTGGTAGGTATGAAGGATGGGGAATTTTGGACAATGACATTGAATTGTTTTGGTTTAAGATTGTTGGTCTTAGAATGGGTGACCATGGGATGTGAATGTTGTTTGGTGGTGGAAGGAACTTGTGTATCAGATGGATTTGAAACCAATGTGTGTTGTGAGGTGAGGAGTTCAAAAGGTGAAGGATGTGTTGGTTGTAACATAGAAGATGAAGGGCGAGAGGTTCAGTGTTGGTAAGTGAGTAAGGGGCAGTTTGGGGAAGGCGTAGAATCTAATGGAAAATGTGTGGTGGGTTGGGTTGAACGTGACTGTTGGGGTGCTGAAATCGAAGGCACTGATGGGTGAGTATGAATCAGCAGTAGAGATTGGGAATTACCTGAGTTGATGGAGGCACCACGAGTCGCAGAGGATGGCGAGAGTGTCGTGGTTGGCTGCACAAATGGATCTGGAAGTTGATAACAAACATTCGAATCCAAATATTTGTTCTTTACTGGTTGTTCCACGATACAGTTTTACCAAGATACATCTGTTATATTTTTATTCTTCAAGTGAGAAAACAAAATTTCAAAAGGAAAGTTGTCTTCCAGAAATAGAACATCTCTAGACAAATAAACTTTTGAATTTATAGGATCAAAACATTGGTGGCAATAATATTTATTTGAAAATCCTAAATAAACACATGAAGTTGAGTGAGGCTCTAATTTCTTCCTAGCATAAGGTTTAAACCATGGGTAGCATAGACAATCAAAAACTTTAATAGAGTCATATTTGGGTGTATCTTGAAATAGAATCTCATACAGACACTTATCCATTAGATTTGGAGTGGTTAGACTATTTCATGACAAGCAAAGCTCCAAAAAGATGATAGTAATGAAGATTGATGTAACAAAGTTTGAGTAGTCTCAATAACATGTCTATGTCGGCGTTCAACCAAAGCTACTCATTGTGGTGTATATGGAGGTGAAACTAAGTGCTCAATGCCACACATTTCTAGGTAAGATGACAAACTTTGAAATTCACCACCACCATCAGTGTATAGGGATAAGATTTTTGTTTGAAATTGCTTTTAAAGCAACGGATGCAAAGTTTGAAAAATGTCCAAGACTTATTTTTTTGATTTTAGAGTGAACGACCACATGTATTTAGAAAATTCATCAACAAATAGGACACAATATTTCTTTTATCAATTGACAAAACAGGTGAAGGACCCCATAAATCACTATAAAGAACCTGCAATGGCCTTTGAATTTGCAAGGAATTTTGAGAAAATGTCAACCTGTGCATTTTATTCGAATAACATGAATTACAACTTGAAGTTTCTTTAGAATGAGAAACCGGAATGGAAAACCTATGTAGAATCTTATTCAAAACATGATGATTAGGATGTCCTAAACGTCGATGCCACAAGTTGAGAGGAACAACCACATTACA
>JBCEWC010012998.1:0-15422 GCA_038996855.1 Solanum aculeatissimum | reverse complement strand
TTGCTCTTCTTATTTTCTAATTTAATTAAATTCTAAAAGTGTTGTATATTACTCTAATTTATTTTAAAATACATGTACCAAGTGGTATAGAATGTTAACTAAATTACCATTTAGTCCCTTAGTTAAAACAATTATCTAAATTTACTCATAACTTAAATAATCTTAGTTATTAAATAGTCCACAATACCCATTTAAAACTTACGAGAAGGATATTTTAGGAAAAAGAGGACAAATTATCCAAATGACCTAACGGGTCATTACATAATTACTTTTTATACCAACTATTTCTTAAATTACTTAAAATCTCATATTTATTAGGAGTGTTGATACTTTAAAACTCATTTGATACATGTCGAAAAAAGGAAAATAAGATCAATCAATTACGCTAAAAAAGGGACTGAACTGAAAAATTAATACCAATCACCCATTAATTAGGTTGTAACATCAATGACAATAATTTCAGTTGTTATGTATGCGCAACATAAAAAAATTCAAAAATTCAAAAGATCTGAAAAAATCATTGAAAGAAAATGCAAAATTGAGGACGACAACCAGGTTTCGTCAGCGACTTGGAAGGGACGTTATGAACGTATTAATCTGGCGTCATTCTGGAAAGTGAAAATTTGAGGTTGCATACGAAAGATACAAAAGCGATGAAATTGTTGTTGGAGAAATATTTCCTTCGTTAATTTGAATGAAGCAATTGTGGCTGAACTGGATGTCGATCAAAGAAGGAAAAGAATAATGATTAGATACGTAATTGAAGGTAATTCATCTCCGATTACTATTCAAAACGACATGGATGTGAGGTTGAATATTGAGATTAAGAAAAAGAAACCTTGATTTGGAATATATCCATTATGCATAAACACGTTTGATTTAGATGTTGTAGAGATGCAGTCCTTTGATGGTATGAACGGGTCGATTGTTTGTGTTGAGGTATCACAATATGATACTAATGTTATTGGGTCGGTAGAGTGTGAAAATTTTAATTCATGTTTTGAACACGAATTGAAAGTATCAAACGATTTTAGTTCTTCCATTAATCTTCCCTTAGTATCAAACGTTTTTAGTTCAAAGTCATCGTCTCCAAAAATTTAATATTGTGCTTGATTCTCCATTTGAAAAAGAATAATAATTTGCAATTGCTAACCATTTTAGTTGAGATGGGTTGAACCTGTAGACGGATACTTGATACCTGTTAATGAAGTTTTGAGCTCTGGTTATCAAATCATCCTAGATACTTGATTTAAAATTAGATACCTGATACCTGAATAAAAGATTAGTCTTAAAACATAATTGATACTTGATTTAAAATTATGAGAATGACTCAACCTATTATTGAAGAAAAAGTAAAATTTTGAGCTTCAACCTTGATTAGACTGATGAAGTTACATGATTAGATTGTTTTTAAGATTTATTGTTTTTTATTTTAATTGATGAAGTTATAGCTAATGATTTATAAGAATAGAATTTGTGACTTTTTGGACTTTGTGCTTGATTCTCCATTTGGAAAAGAAACAATATTTTGTAATCGCTAACCATTTTAGTTGAGAATGGGTGGAACATGTACATGGATATTTGATACTTGTTAATAAAGTTTTGAGCTCTGGTTACCAAAACAACCTGGATACTTGATTTAAAATTAGATGCTTGATACCTGAATAAAAAATTAGTCTTAAAGTATAGTTGATACTTGATTTAAAATTATGAGAATGGTTTAACCTGTTATTGAAGAAAAAGTAAATTTTTGAGTTTCAACCTTGATTAGACTGATGAAGTTACATAATGCGATCGTTTTGAGATTTGTTATGATTTTTTATTTTAATTGATGAAGTTATAGCTGGTGAATTATAAGAATAGAAATTGTGACTTTTTGAGCTTTGTGCTTGGTTCTTCATTTGGAAAAATGATAGCCTGTAAGTTTATTTATAATCATGGTCTTTTATTATTTTTTTGGTATCATATTAATTTTTAATACAATTGTTGTAGGGACTGTGGTGTATTGGTTGTTGCCTATGTTGAATACCTCAGCGATGAGATTCCAGTCCCAACACATGCACTGGATGCAGACTATCTTCGGAGGAGATATGTCGCATTGTTATGAAAATATGGCAGCGACAAGACTTATGAAGGCTACGTTAGCGATAACGATGATCCACCTAGGCCTAGGGATGTGTTCATTCAGTTGTACAGAGACCGAATGGTTGATCTTTCGTAGTTTTTTCATATTTTAGATTTCCTTTTTGTTTCCACAAACACAACTAAAGATTGATGTGGGCAATTTGTTTTCCCTTGTATTTTTGTTAACTGGATTAGTTTATGCCTTTTTACCCATGTTATCGATTATTAAATTGGAAATATTATCAATATTAAATGCAACTTTTGTTTTGTTTATAATTGTTACTTGAAATTAAAAGCTAAATTTATGTACAGAATAATTGAACAGTGTTTCCACTAGTGATATGTTATCAAGTATCACATTAATATTTTCACAGCTATGATACCTATGATCTTCTCTTATAAAACCTACAATAGAGTATATTTAGGTATCAATTAATCTATAATTGAAAGTTGGGCAACAAGTTTATATTTTTGTGTGTTTTTATATACTTGCTATTTTGAAAATAAATGGTTGATTTGAGTACTTTAAACCTTTAGAATGAGTTATTGCGCTCACCAAACTACTTACAAATCACACCCAACAAAAAAAAAATTTAATCTAGTTTAAATTTCATACTTAAAAAGTAGTTGTTTGAACTAGATACTTGATACCCGTAAATGGATTTCCTTGTTAAGAAAGTTCGAACTCATAGTATAATAATATTACTAGTAAATTTATTACTTGCTATCTTAAAAAACACAAACAAAAAAATTATATATATAATAAATATTTTCACAGTTATTTAACAGGTGATTTTATTATCAATTTCAAAGGCATAATATAATGTTATCAAAGGTAATCTTCCTCTCACAGTTAAATGTTAACTACACATTAATGTATCACTTTTCCTTCGGATAGAAATTACAGGTTCTTCTGTTATGACCTTCATGACCACAATGCCAACAACGGTTTGTGCATGTGCTTATCTTTTCACTTGTGTTCTTCTTCCTGTCTTTTCTGGTTCTTCCAAGCATCCATTTGTACTTTAGTGGCAAGATAATTTCATTTACAACATCTTTTGGAGTAGACCAATCTCCTTTATCTGGCATTGGAACCATTGGTACTAATCAGAGCAATATGGATGTGTGTTAGTTACATTTTTGCTCTTCAAAACAGCTATTATGGTCGTCAGGAGTTGGAACCATAATGAAATAAATAATTTTAAAAAAACTATATTTTATGTCTGATAAATAGGAACAATTCAGAAACAAACATAACAAAAATAAGCTTTTGATACATGCAACAACATCTTAATCTAAAATTCTTCAGGATTTGGAACCATATTGAAACAAATAACCTGAAAAAAATTATATTTTATATCTGAAAAATAGTAGTGATTCAGTAAAAAACATAACCAAAAAAAGATATTGAAGTATTTTGACATGATTAATACCTCGTTGAATATGGTGACATGAGAGAATCATATTTTGGCCTTAGGCCTATAACTTGTCAATTCAGGATCTTAGGAGTGTTTTCATGTATCAAACAAAATATATACACAACAAAAAGAAAATATATAGTTGATTAGATACTTGATATTTGGATAAGATTTTAGATTATTTCTCTTTTTATGTTTGATACTTGAATTTATATACTTAATTTAAAATTTTGATACCTGAATCTATCTATTTGATTCTTGGACAAAATTTTAGATTATTTGTGTTGTAGATACTTGATACTTGACTTAATGTACATGAAACGTATATTTGATACTTGAATTATGATTTTTCAGTTTTGAAATCCCCAATGCATTTTCACAAACACCTGGTGTGCTTTCATGTATCAATATGTAAACAACATGAAATTGTGTATCAATTAACAAAATTCATACGTAGAGAAACACACAACAATAATAAGAATAAATTTGATGCCTGAAAATAATGTAAAAAAGCCCGCACAAACAAGTAACGAAAATGGTATCCTATATTAATTCAACAAAGAAGAAATTGTAAGAATTAGGTCGAAGAATCATACCTTCGCTAACAAAGGGTGGATGGTAATAGACTCTTCCTTTTTCCCCTTTTTCACATGTCACAATAATAGAATTGGTGGTGAAATAAATTTTTAAATTTGAGGGGAAAAAATCCAAATTGGAAAAAAATCCTAAAAAATTTCTTCCCCTTTTTCCAAAACGTCCTTTCTTGTTTCGGCAGTCATCACAGCAAAATTGGGCCAAACTCCATCTCTCTTTCTCATTGTCGCAGTCTTGCAAACTTCATTGACACAAAGTGAAGCTCAACCTCTTTACCCCTTTTTCGGCGACACTTCATCAAAAACAACCATAAACCCCTTTTATCTTTATTTTTCCAACTCCTTCAGCAATAATCAAACAACCCCTACCTCCCGTTGCTACCAGCGAACAACAACTCCGACCAAACCACAACCATTAGATCTCTCTCAATCCACCACCTCCGCTCATTCCTTTTTTGTGTGTGTGTTCTGTCATTAATTAACGGCTAATTCTGAACTATCATTGACACATCATTCTCTTCTACGTCGAAACAACACCAAAGAGCCACCAAAATCTCAACTCACTGCAACCAACCTCATTAAAAATTCAGCAACCAGCAAGCTCTACAGCTCTGGTTGTTGAATTTTTAATAAGGTTGGCAGTGGGTTGGGATTTTAGTGGCTCTTTGGTGTTGTTCCGACAGAGAAGAGAGTGATGCGACGATGATAACTCAAAACACGTTATTAATTCATGGCAGAACACAAGCAAACGTGAAGGAGTGAACAGAGGTGGTGGTTGAGAGAGATCTAATAGTTGTGGTGTGGTTGGAGTTGTTGTGCACTGGTAGCAACGGAAGGTAGGGGTTGTTTGAGGGTTGCTGGAGGAGTTGGAGAAATAAAGGTAAAAAAGGTTTATGGTTGTTTCCGATGAAGTGTTGCCGGAAAAAGAGTGGAGAGGTTGAGCTTCATTTTGTGTCAATGGAGTCTGCGAGACTACGACAGTGAGAGAGAGATGAGGTGGTGATAGGACAATGAAAGGATTCGGAGTTTGGCCGGATTTCACAGTGATGGTCGTCGAAAAGGAAAGGCCATTTTAGAAAAAGGGAAGAAACTTTTTAGGATTTTTTTTTCAATTTGCATTTTTTTTCCTCAAATTTAAAAATTTATTCTACCACCAATTCTATTATTGTGACCATATAAAGAGTTATATAGACAAAACCTAATGGGCTCAAAATTAAGGGTCCAAAATCATGAATCGATTAAATATACACGCACAATCTTTTTCTGTCCAAAAAATAAATTATTAAACTATATTTAAAATACTAAAATAAACATGAACAAATATAATTAACAATATATAAAAAATATAATTTAAATACAAAATAATGATTTAATAAAACTAAATTAATATTTTAGACTATGATAAGAATTTAAAAACTAAAACCAATTAAAATTTAAAATAATCTAATTAAAATCCTAATATTTTTAAAAATAAGGGTAATTATCGATAAATTATTCTAAAATTACAAAAAAAAAAGTGTTTTAAACTATTTAAAAATAGTAATATAAAAGTATGAATTTTTAAAAATATTGGATCAAAATTAGATGTCATTAGTCTCTATATTTTGGAAATAAAGTAAAAAGTGATTTGGAAATGGCCTAAAAGATATACATAAAGTTGATAAAAATGGATATAACAATTGCCTTTGAGACTCACTAGGTATGAAGTGCATTTTGAATAAGGAATGAAAAATTCCTTGGGAGTTGGTTGACATCATCTCAAAGGCAAGGAAATTAGTTGAACAATATAATTACATATAAAAGTTCAACATGTATTCAGAAAAGGTAATATTCTAGCAGACGCTTTAGCTGTCAGTGTTTTTGAAGAAGCACAGAGGAAGGAGTAATTTCACAACAATCAATTGCCTCTTCAATGCAGGAGGTAGTATATTTGGACAAAATACAGTTTGGATATTTACGTACCAGAAACAGGAAAATCAGAGTACTGTCTCAGCATTAATAAGAGTCATATACAACAAGCAACAATACAATCATCACATCAGGACAATTAATAGTTTTCCAGAGATATTTATACATAAAACCTTAGAGGCTAATTGCAATTATACAAGTTGCCAAAAGATTCAATGACAGAAGAACAAAAAGGGTTGATAATAGAGAGTCAAAAGTATTTTTGTTAAGACAGATAGACATGTAAGATTTATAACAGAGCAAAATATCACAGATATACGCAAAAGAAACTTTGTCACAACCAGGGTGGTTAACAAAAACAAATGGACTTAGCTAGGTTAGGATGCATTAGTTGCAACGGGGATAGGGTCAGGAGGGTGGAAGTTTGGCATCCTCAACATTAGATCCTCTGCATCCACCACCGATAATGCCAAAAAGGGAAGTCATACACAAGTCTAAAGAGGGGAAAGAAAGCAATAGATGTACCTAATGTTGCGGAAGAAGAAAACGTCGAAGCCTCCATAAGAAGTAACGGGTATAGTCGCTCAAGACTGGAGGTGAGGAAGATAAAGGAAATGAATTCAAAAGGGATGAATCGAAGATACATACTTTGCGGCAGCGCATCATCAGTGTGGGAGCTCAAAATCCAATGCACAGCAACAATAGCAAAAGAAGCGTATTCCAAAAGCTAGAAGCCATTGCGGAGGAAAGGCGGTGGAAGGTCAAGTGAAGAGTCTAGAAATGAGGCTAGTCTAAAATATCTATAGGATAGTGGGCCGGGTTAGAGTATATTAGAAGTGGATCGTAGATTTTTTAATTTCAGTTATACTTTTGTTAGTAAGAACTTTTTCTTTTAATTTGAATCTTTGAGCTAAAAATTAATTTTTTATTAGAAAAAAATTATTGTCTTGAGAGACATTCATTACTTCTATGTGACGCACCGAAATACGAGAGTAATAAAAAATTATCAATTCTAATTTTGCAAAACGTAAATATTTATTCGTATTAGATATTTATATTAAATTTATTTGACTATATATTTATATTACTTGATCAAAATTAATCATTATAGATTTTACTATATTAAATTATTTAATCATAATAAATTTAATTAATTTGACGTAAATTACTTAATCATGATTATGAGAACATGAAAAAATAAGAATACTTTCAACCCACATGGAAAAAAAATTATTGTATTTTTTTTAATTTAATCATGATTAATATGACATAAGCATTGAGTGCAAATAAAATTTGTTTGCTATACAAAAGTGAGGGGATGATCCATCAAAGAGAATTTAAACCATTCATCCACTAAAATTATTTTATACTCATCCAAATTAAGGAAGCATGCATATATAAATAAATAAATAAATATATATATATATATATATATCGATTTAAAATGACTGATTTTTATAAAGGTACAATATATAAATATATTTTTTTAACTTAAATTTTAGTTAAAATTTATGCTCTTCAATTTTGGGTGTGCACAAATACACTTAATTTATATTAAATTGAATAAGTAGACACACAGATCTTACGTGACATAATACATATAGGATGTCTTATAGAATACAAAGTTGTCATATAGGACACCGGCAAATGTGTTTATTTGTTCCATATTTTACAAGTTAAATTCTAACTTGTGCACACCCAAAGTTAAAGGGTATAAATGTTCGTTCAGGTTGAATTAAAGAGTATGTTTATGTATTACTCCCTTCATCACATTTTATGTGACGCCCTTTAACTTGGCATTGGCATGATGTTTAAAAAAAACGAAAACTTTAGAAACTTATGGTCTAAAACAATTCTCAGATATTTGTGTTGCTGAGGATCATTTCATTAAGGGTAATAGGGAAATTTTAAAGTTAAATTATTTTCAATTAGATTAAAGTGACATTCTTTTTCACATAAAATGAAACAAAAAAATTATATTTTTTTAAAATAAAAATAAAATCAAGCATCAAATAAATAAGAAAAAAAGATTTCAAGGTGAAAAAATCGAACCTTCACTCCTCCTCCGATAATAAGGTAAGAATCTAAACTACTAAAATTTCACTGAAAACACTAATCATATATCCAAGATACACAATATTCATAACTCATAGAAAAAAAAAGTGCAAAAAAATTAAATAAAAAGAACAGCTTTGATAGAAAGATATTAATTTTTCATTAATAATATTATGGATGACATTAAAATATAAATAAGAAGTGAATTTTCTGTGTATTAATCAAGTCTGGCAACAACAACTAAATAATTGAGAGGCCGGGTCTTGAACGCACGAGCCACCGTTAAAGGCTCTCCTTATGCAAAACGCCAAGCACTCGTTGTTCAAAAAGTTCTTTGTGCATAGATCAAAGCAACTCACACTTTTTTCGTCTCTCCCAAAAAATATAAATTATATACACAATTTTTATAAGTAATATATATAAACATAAAGTGCATTAAAAATGAGCAAACAACAACAATATATTCAGTGAAATTTTGCAAGTGGAGTCTGGGGAGGATAGAATGTACGCAAACCTTATCACTACCTCACAAAGTAGAGAGGTTGTTTCCTGAGAAACCTCGTCACAAAATAAACTAGATATGAAAAAAACGGAAACAGGAAGAGTAACTAATAACGAAAAAATGAGCAAAGATAAATGAAAATTAAAAATTTATTACCAAAATTCCTTGCAACAGCCAAACTGATAATAGCTAGAAATACCAAAAGACATGAGTAGGACTTGTACAAAGCCATTGGAGAGATTTTGATTTATTTCCGATTTTGGGTAATATTTATAGTTCTTTGTGACAGATTTAAATGGAAAATATTATAGAGAATCCATTATTTATGGGAAAATTATAAACTTGAGACTTAAATTTTTTAATATATTTGTTAAATTTCCAAATATAATAGATCTTTATATTTTTTGGCTGCTCTTCAACTATACTTATCCAAACAAAAATTACATCTATTAAGAAATTAATAAAATATAATATTAAATTTATTAAATTGTTCATATTTAATAAATATGTTTTTTGAAAATTCAACACTATTAAAAAGATAAAGTATAAAGATATAATTAAAATATATATAATAATTTTTATCTTGAAGTTTTAAAATAATACTTATTTTGGAATTATTTTATTATTATTATTAAAATGGCACTTATTTTACCAGAAAAGAAGTAAACTTTCCAATATTTTACAAAATCTCTTGTTGACAAAATTAATTCAACAATTTAAGAAAATTTGTGGAGGCCAAATAAGGTATGTTGCTTCTACTAGTGTTAAAATTATTGGATTGTTGACGTCTCTCATAGCATGTTTGGTCAAATCTAATTTTTTTTTTTAAATATTTATTTTTAAAAAGTGAGGTGTTCGATCGATATTTTTTAAAAAAATAAGTATTTTTGTCGAATAGCAAAAATTATTATTTTTTAAATTGAAAAAAATAGTTTTTTTTCTCTGAGTGCACCTTTTAAAAAAGTTTTGATAAGAAAAATACATTTAAAATCACTTATAAAAATTTTGATTAAATATTAATTGTTGCCAATTTCAAAAAAAAAAAAAGATTTATGACGCTTTATCCAACTTTTTACGATTTCTTTTTAGTAAAATTTCAGTAGAATGTTCTTAAATATTTTGAATCTATTTATAGATTAAATTTAATTTGTATTTACAAAAGATTTAAAATATAAGGAAAGTGTACCAAGTTTTACACGGAATGTTTCTATTCCTAGGCGATTTAATTTTTCTTCAAAATTATGGGTTTTAATTTTTATCGCTGCGAATTATATTTATAAAAATTTATGGACCAAAATATTTTTAATACAACATTGTCTATATAGCTTTTGATAAAAAAAAGCAAAATTTTATTTGTTGTAAATTACATACTATCATGTGTTTTTCGTTATTAGTCACTCTTTCTGTTTCTTTTTCTTTTCCTTTCCTTTTTTTCATATCTAGATTTTTCTGCTTATGGGTTTTTGAGACGGAGTTCCCAGTAGTGATAAGGTCTGCGTAGTGAATGCCCATGATTTATGGAGGTTAAGAAGGGTGTTGAGAAATGGACATGTTTGCTTATTGAGTTGACGGAGGTGAAAGAAATAATGTTGAAAATTAAAAGGAAGAAATGGAAGCAATTTCAAAAACAAGTTGTAGCTGCAACATGAGGAGCAATGGTCTATCATACTTGGAGAGCTCGAAATTGGAAAATCTTCAAAGGAGTGCAAGTGCATACAACTGAAACTTATATTCAGATTAAGAGGGAAATTTATAGCTAGAATAGACATACTAAGTTCATCAAAGAAAGTCTATAGATATAGTGGTTTTTAAAAAAAAACTTCATTGTAATTAGTTTTTGTGTTATGTTGGAGACTTGAGGTGCAGTCATTGTGCTCAAGGGCTCTTTAAATGTAATTTTTTTGCTCTCGTAATGATAATATTTACATGGTTACCAAAATATATATATATATGTTTATACTAAATTAATAGACTTATGATATGTGGTTAAACATACTTTTGCATCACTTAATCATGACTAATTTATGTATATTTTTACTTTATTAAATCTCTTTAACTTTGATAAGTTTGATTGGTTATGTGTCACCATAATTAGAGGGATGAGCATTTGATCAATTAGTTAAAAATATTGATGTATATTACTATATGGGTTTAGTGTGTGTATTACTCGCACATAGTTTATTTCTCAACTGTTAGTATAAGCATTGAACACAATAAATAAATAATTGCAATATAAAAATGAGACATCACATAATGAAAATTATAAGTATCAATTTAAAAAAGTCTTTTCAAATATTCTTGTAATAATGACATAAAATTAAAAAAAAATTAAGCCACCTGTAAATTAAAATCAATCCTCTCTGCATATATTTTTAATGTGTTTTGAGCAACAAGCAATTTCATCACAAAAACAAGTCATCATCGAGTTAGGAGTTGAATCACAACTGATTTCAGACATGATAATAGAAATTTAGGAATTAGAAAGGTTGAAATTAATACCTAATGGTCACAGGAGGGATTTGGGGAATTTTGGGTGGGTTATGTGGGTATATTAATTTAATCCGAGTGATTATTTTTTTTTCAAATCAGGTAGTGAATTCTTTTTGGGAGGAAATATGGATAGTCGCTAGATAGTTCAAGGGCATATTTGTCCTTTTGTCGTATATTAAAAATGTAAAACAGAATTTATTGCATTTCAATTCAAACGCACTAAAAATACATCAAGAATTCAAGATTTACTATATCGACCATAGAACAAAAAGAATAACAACAAGAACAATATATCCAGTGGAATTTGAGGAGGGTAAAATGTACGCAGACCTTACCACTACCTCATAGAGATAGAGAGACTATTTTCGAAAGACCCTCAGCTCAATAAAAGTGCAAAAATAAAAACACTTTTCTTATAGAAGAATATTAATTTTTCATTAATAAATATCTTAAGTGAATTTTTCTTCCATCTATTATATATTAATCAAGATTTGCAACAAGAAGTGAGTTCCCCACTATCTTGAACACAAGAACCATCATTAAAAGATCTCCTTATGCAAAATGACAAGCACTCGTTGTCCGAAAATGTATTTGTGCATTCCTCGTAGCAAAATGAACTCAATGTTTTTTCATCTCTCAAAAATAAATAAATAAACTATTAAATTTCTGTACTATTTTTAAAAAATGAGTATAAAATGTTTTAAAAAATTGAGAAAGATAAATTTGGTAAAAATTATTTCCAAAATTTCTTGCAATAGCCAAACCAATAATAGCTAGAAATACCAAGAGAAGACATGAGTAGGACTTGCACAAAGACATTGCAATAATTTTGATTTATATTAGCTTTAATAATTGTTGATTTTGGGTCGTATTTATAGTTTTTTGTAATAGATTTAAAAGGAAAATTTATAAAGAATTCATCTTTTATGGAAAATTATATATTACAGACCTAAAATAAGAGATCTATATACTAAAATAAATATTGCCAACATACTAATTAAGAAAAAAAAAAGTATTGCCAACATATATACCATACACATTGTATATAAAATAAATTTGTTTATCATAAATATAAAAAAGTACTCCATATATATAAAACATTGTTTCTAAATGTTCATAAAATAAAAGGGTGGAAAGCATTATTTACTCCCTAACAATCTTTTCTTTTTCCTAATTGACCTTTTTTAAATACCTATTCTACCTTTATATTATCAATCTTTTTTTTTTTTTAATACTTATTTTAAAATTAGAATTTTTTTATTTTTAATCTATATAACAAATTTTTTTATTAAAAATTAATTTCATTCCCTCGCCAAAAAAAAAAATTTGATTGAGTATATAATTTACATAAATCCCATTGTATTAAGAGCTAATTACATTATTTTCTTACTCTTTTCTAAATTACAAAACCCCTTTAAAATTTATGAATTTCGGGATACATCGGCAGATATCGTAATACATAAGAGAGAGGGATGTATCAAGATACATAGGGATAGGGAAGTGATATATCCGAGAGGGGATCGGAGTGATAGGTCCAAGAGAAAACTTTTGATATTCTTTTTAAATGGTAGAGAAATTTGACATATTAGGGTAAACTCATATATGTATTTAAGTCATTTTTCTTATATTTTAATATCGTTCTATATTGATTGATTAAAAATTTATATTCAAATTAATAAATATATAATTATGTGTTTGAATATACATTTACATTTCAATTTTGATTAATTAATGCATATTTACACTTACTCATTATAATTAATTAGCTTAAAGTAAATCACTGATTATAAGTTGAATTGACTTGATATTATTTGATTTTTAACCATATGAGGCATCAATTAGGTAAATTTTTGATGTATTGCTATATGAGTTTAGATTCTCTTTCAAAAAGAATCACACCCATTGTTGTATTAAATTAAAGTTTTATTAAATGTATCAAAAAAATTTAATCTTGTGAAAAATTAAAATTATTTTGGCAAAAAAAAAAAGAAAAGGTTATTCTTTTTTGAGAGACACCAAAACGAAAAGTAATCATTCTTTTGAAATAGATGGAGTAGATTTTATCATTTTCATATTTTGATTAAAAACCATATCTTTTTTAATGGAGATAAGAAAAAGAAAAATAGGGAAGGAGATTATAAGGCGAGGAGTCGAATATAACATCCATAATATTCATGACCATAGAACAAAAAAAAAAGAAGTGCAAATAAATAAATATATAGAACTGTGATAGTTAAATATTAATTTTTCATTAATAATATTATGGGTGACATTTAAAATATAAATAAGAAGATGAATTTTCTATGTATTAAAATCAAGTCTGGCAACAACAACTGAATAATTGAGAGGTGGGATCTAGAACGCAATTGCCATTATTAAAGGATCTCCTTATGCAGAACGCCAAGCATTCATTGTTGAAGAATTCCTTTGTGCACAAATCATAGCAAACCGATTTTTTTTCATCTGTCCCACCAAAAAAAAAAAAAAGGAATTCTATAAATTAAATTTTTATAAATAATATATATCAACATAAAATGCATTAAAAAATAATTACCAAAATGTCTTGCAACAGTCGAACCAATAATAGCTAGAAATACCAAGAGAAGACATGAGTAGGACTTGTACAGAGCCATTGCAATAATTTTGATTTGTATTTGCTTTAATAATTGTTGATTTGGGGTATTATTTATAGTCCCTTTGTGACAAATAGAAAATATTTATTTATGGGAAAATTATAAATTACATACTTGAATTTGTTAATTTATGTCATAAGTTTCCAAAGTATAAGTACTTTCTATGTTGACTTTTACTTGTCAGTGTGATCAATTTGACTAAAATTCAAAGTTAAATTTAATATTTGAAATATTATACGAAAAATATTATAAGTTACAATTCTTCTTATATTAATATAACGAAAAAATACTTCTTAAAATATTGATCAAAATTTATATAATTTGACCTCAATAAATGAAATAATAACAAGTAAAAGTTAATGAAAGGAGTATTATTACCAACATATTTCAAAATATAAGAGATCGTTTTGTTTTTGTTTTTTTATGATTTGTATTGGGTGGTTATAACTCAGCTTTGACTCCCATTGACTTGACTTTGTATAAAAAAAAATTATTTTGAAATAAAATACTCCTATCAATGATGACTTCATTTTTTGCTCTTTAACTAGTCAATCCAAAAAAAAAAAGAGGAAAAAAAATTGGTATCAAATTAAATATATCTTATATAGTATGTGTGTGTAATTGACAAAACTAATTTAATATTTTTTTCTTGATGTGTTTTAATGTCAATTAACTTTATATTTGAGCTTATTATAGACTTTTAATAGTACTTTTTAAAATTCTTTTTAATCTTGTAATAGTATTTAAAACATGTGGTTTTTTTAATTCTAAATTGAACATTCACCATATAAGTCATATTTATCTTTTTACCAGAATTTTTTTTTAATTTTATATCGCCTTGCAACTTTTTATGTTCATTAATATTAATTTTTTCTAAACTTCCTCGAAAAGCATATTAGGAAGACCAAGAAAAACGAGAAAGTACATATTTCTTATATTATTGATTGTTGATACATGTAGATATCTAAAATTGTGAAACATATCTTATCGAATTGTATTAATCATCATTATTTACGATCTATACTTTTCATAAATAGCTCAACTTACAATTGATTGATTAGAATGTAGAAATTACATATTATTAACTTATAATTTGCTTTAATTATATTTATTATGAATAGACCTTTAATTTTAACCTTATAAGAAGATGATATCCTTCATTATGAATGAAAGAAACAAAAGACTCATAGCCTAATTGGTTCTAAACTCAACTTATTTTACTAAGTGTTTTTTTTAATAGTTTTTTTTTTAAGAAATAATTTGTGTCTGACTTATAAATTTTAAAAAGTAATCTTGACTAATAATTAGTATTTAATCAAGCATTTTAAAAATACTTTTAGATATATATATTTTTTAAAGGGCTTTTCTGAATAACTTATTTTTTTCCTAAAAGCTTGGTCAAACACTTTCCTTTTAAAAGTAGGAATAATTACTTATTTGAATCCCTTTTATAAAATATTTACTGCTTTTTAAACATATTTTTTATTTATTACCTAGATGTTCTACATTTGAAAAATATTTACCATTTATAGCAACTGTATTATGTATTAAAAGTGTATACATGTAATATATATATGTTATAAATGAATTAAAATGTATTATACTTATTTTGATTAAAAAAGCTATACTAGATATTAAAAATGAATTATGCATGTAATGTAAATGAATTACACTATGTATAAAAAATATATTAAAATTA
>JBCEWC010012997.1:0-15422 GCA_038996855.1 Solanum aculeatissimum | reverse complement strand
TTTTCAACTATATTCATTATATATAATGAAAATGTATGTTGAGAAATGAAAACCGTTGTAGACTCGAAAATATGAAGAAACCGATCCACATTTAAACTAAATGATAGATAAGTTTCTCCATGTAAATTACTTTCTCTACTCAATATTACTTCACATTAATTTTTATTTTTTAGTGTGCCTAGAAGTGCAAAACTCTTCTTAATTTATAGGAGCCAAACTTAGAGGCTGAGTAAATAAAAGGAAAAAAGACATAAATTTTCCTCCTCATATTAATTTTTGGCTCCAAAAAAGTGTTGAAAGTCATGTTTTTAATAAATAAGCTTACATCCATAAGACTATAATGTTACACCTTAGAAAGTACCAAAATACCCCTAGATGTAATATCGCTCACACAACGTATCATTCTAATTTTATGGTAATTTGAGGCCGAAATATCGATCAAGATAAAAACATTGTGTGAAAAAATAATTTCGATTGAATTTTACTCCAACCAGATCAAAAGATAAATTTTTGGGCAAAATTCCTTACCCAGCAGGGTGTGCGGCAGGTCCACATCGCGAACCTGCCCCACGATAGCTCATTTATGCATTTTCTTCATAAAACACAATCAATGAGCAAGTTTTATGTGTTTTGTTAAAAAATAAACTATGGCGGAATAAGTCTGTGATGCGGACTTGTCTCATGACAATTCAAAAGTTTGTATTGGATTTACATTTTAGTGGGGGGCATCCAATCTTTTCCCCATCCCTCCTACACTTAAACCACATCGTTTTGAGGCCCTTTTATTTTTTACTCCATATCAGTTCCTAAGCATGATTTCCCTAACATTTACACGCTATGACTTGAAAAACTAGGACTAAGGAGAAAAAAGAAGATCTAGGGTTTGAGATAATCTAGAGAAATCTTCAAGAAATTTCATGCCTAGGTATGTCAGGCCATCTAAAATCTAATTTTCATGCCTAATCTATATTTCTTATAAAATATTATAGTCAAGAGTCAAGTCAAATTCATTTCTATGATCTGACAGAGAAATTCTAGAACCTTATCATGAAATGCTTGTTATTTTATTATTATTATGCTTAGAACTTCATTGTTGAGTACATCTCTTTAAATTCTTGAAATATTACTATAGTTACAAGAACCCTAGCTTAGTTGAGAATTGTTTCTCTTATTATGTTTTACTTATATTGAAGAATGATTAGCTTATGACCAGTATTTTACCAAGGTTTAAGTGAAAAGATTTTCTTGAGACTGAGTTAAGCGTCAAGTTTGAGAAAAGTTCAGAAAAGCTAGAGTTGGGCTAAGTCCCGAACTTTTAAAGATACCTTTTTTTGTAGCAATACTCTTACAGCTATGAGCTTATAAATAATATTTTTAGGAGTAGCATTGAGAACCAATATAGATAAGAGTAAAAATAATTTAAAATCGTAAAAGTACGTAGTCAATGTAGAATTAGATTGTACCAATATTGTATGACTCCTCATATGCCACTGAGATGGCCCAGTTTAGATGGATCTGTTAGTTTAGTTTTATTCCTTATCCTGGCAAGGTATTGGATGACTCTGGCAACGTGGACCAGTCATTGTATTGATGCACATAGTGATGGTTTTCGGTTAGATGAGAAACTCCCCAAACTAAAAATATATGTTATTTTTAAATATAAACTGAGTTGTATTTATTTATACATTAAACTATATGCTTTACTTATTTTGTATTATTTATGTTACTAAGTTATTTTCTACATTAAGCCTATGATTTAAGCATTATACTATGAGTTTTTCCTGTTTTGACCATTTTACATACTCGTACATTTCACTATTGACGTCCTTTGGACCTGCTGTATTTTACGATGCAAATACGGGTGATAGAGTCTCTCAGTAGGCATACCATCAGATTGTCCAACATTTCTACTTTGCCAATGGTGAGACCTCTTTGCAGTCAAAGGCTCCTTGAGGCTATCTCTCTCAGTTTCAGTTATTTTCTTTTAATTTGAGGTAGTCGTGGCCTGTCGCGTTATCCATTCTTTAGTCATGACTTGTAGATGCTTCAAAGACTAGTAAAAAATATTGGAGTATCCTTTTTTCAGATTGTTAACTTCTTAGTTGGTTTGCTTTTTATGATTTCAGACATTAATATAGCCGTTGTGATTAATTCTAGCCTATCCTTATTGCTTAAGTCTTCCGCTAAGTTAAGTAGCCAGGACAAGTGATTCACTTGGGGCCAAAAATAGTTTCTAAGTGTCGGCCACGTCCACAATATAGACTCGGGGCATAATATGTAATAAATGGGTATGAGGCCTACATAACATTAAAAAAATGAGGAAATTGAATTAAATAAAAATTCATTGACCACATATTTAAAATTAAATATGACTTTTCATTTAGAGGCCTCAAACTATTTTTTTTAAATATAAAACAACTAAAGTAAACCCTTACTATGCCATTTTAATGCTTTTTTACTTAGACACAACTTACTGAAATATATCTACATACAAAGTCGTGTCAATTTATGTAATACCTTAGCGGCCATTTTTGAAAACTCTTGCAAAAATTATCATTTTACCCTTTTCGCTAGCTTCTTCTGATGTTATTTAATTAGCTTGCACGGTTTATTTTGGACAATAACAAAAAAGTTGAGATTTTTGCTAATTTCTATGTTTTAAAGGCTTAGTTATTCTAAAAGTGAGTTTTGGTACCATTTAGAGTTTTGGATCTCAGAATAGAATTCTGTCAATTCAATTAGTTTTGAAACATGAAAATTGAGTTAGGAGAAGTGTCAGAAATAGATTTGGAGCTTGTATGTTAAATTGAGGTCTTAAGTTGGAAAAGTTAGTTTAGAATGAGCTAGATTTGACTTTGATCAATATTTTTAGTTCGGATGCTCGGATTGGATTTTTGATGGTTCTGTTAGGTTCGGAAGGTTATTTTATATTATGAAACTACCCCAACCCAATAATAATATGGATGTCACCGACTCAATTATTGGGCCAAGAAGAAGTATTAGGACTAAAAGGCCTTCACAAAGGTTAATTTAGGATCCAGACCCAATTAATAACTAGTTTAAAAGGATTTAGGTTTAGAATGAAGGATCATGCAAATTGTTGAGAAAAATGTCCAAGTCATCTCATCTCCTTTCTTTAAGTCTAAGCTTCTCATCTCTCTTCTAATTAATTATCTTCTTCAATTTTTCCTTTACTATTCCATTGTTGTTCTGCAATTTCTTTGTTAGTTCCATTTTCCATTTTAGCATTGAGTTTAATGATTATAATATTTGAATATTTCTCTTGTGAAAGTTACGTTGTTATATTTTAGGCCTAGGAGAGGCATCGTCATATTTTTTGGAAGTTCCGACGGTATTTTTGTCTTTTTGTGTTCTAAACTAGTTTAGTTGTGCTTTATCGAGTTTTGAGTCAAGGAAACCTCAAATTTAATTTTTGATGATTCCATTGAGTCCAGAATGTTAAATTTAGTGAGGTCATATATATGGTTTATGCTTACGGGGTTTCGAACGAATCCCGAGAGTCCATTCTATGAAATTTAATGTGTGGTGAGTTGTTTGTTTCTGGTGCATGTCTCTTCTATGCGTCTGCGGTCATGTGATCCGCGTTAGTGTAGGTCTTGTACATAAACCTTCGCGTTCACAGGAGAGGATCCACATTCGTGGAGTAGATGCTTGGGAAACCTTCACGTTCACGGAATCTTCTTCCACATTTGCGGAGGGTTGGGGGTTTTGTGCTCTGCGTTCGCGGAGGGGGTCCGTATTCGCAGAGGTCATTAAATACCTGAATAGTAATATGTCGGAAAAACATTCATTTTCATCATTCTTTACTTCCAAAATCTTGGGTGAACAATTTTTTCAGGGATTTTTGGAGGAAAATATTTAGGTAAATGATTTTCTCACTAAAACTCTTAATTTTCATCCGTTATTTCATGATTTTGACTTCAATTTCTTGGTTTTGAAACCTAAAATCTCATGATTTTTAGATAATCTAAATTGGGAGTTTTAAGACCATTTCGCATTCATATTTTATGGGGTTTTCACACAGGAGTCTCACTTTTCACATAGAACATGTATACACTCAATTTCCATATTTATTGTTTTCGCATTTTAATCAATTTTTGGACAATTTTACCCCTGACCACTAATTATGGTAAAATGAATATAAATAGACTCCTTATGATGTATATATTACTTTTTTAATAGTGGATTAACGATTCAGAGTTGATTTTCGTGAGTCATTCAGTCGGTTGGTGTGTTCATGTCTGGTTCGGCCTTGAGGTAGGTTTAGCTAATCCTTTCTTGGGACTGGAATAGAGTAATTAAATATTCATATGTTGTAATCTATGGGCTGTGATCTTATCTTGTGTTTGTGCTGAGAATTATTGATGTAGCGCCCGCGTGGGTGTTTTATTTGGATTGTGTTTGATATGAAAACATGAAAATATATTATATTGTGAATATGGCAGGTGGCAAAAGGGAGTATTTGTGATTTATGATTGAGAATTCATGGGTAGTAGTGAGATATAAATGTGGTAAAAGATGATTGGTTATTTTAATGAGATTGATTTCCTATTGTGAATAAAAGAGGTGATTCTATCATAAAATTATCAAGATTTGGGAACTGTGATATCTACTATACTTGTTGTGATGAATATTATTTCTATCTTATGTTTCATTTGCATGCATCCTCATATTACATATTGTAACACCTGGGGATTCAAGAGTATTGGAACCTCCTTTTTGTAATAAAATGTGGCACCACTCAAAACCCTTGACCACGAGAAGGTGTCAAGGAGATATGAGATACTGTGATTGTGATTGAAGTATATGGATTGTGAGGTATCCATGGATCCCATTAGTCTTGGAACCCTGCTCATAGTAGAAACATACCTAATTTATTTCATAGTCGATTTAATTCTCTGTTCTCAGTCGGTTTAACCTATTGGGTATATATTATGTGTATTTACCCTTACTTCTTTTACCTCACAACTTCTGGCCAGGGACTTTCGCGTGGCGGTTGGTTTCACATCATGTAGTTGATTTCACCCATATCTAGTGATGAGACTCAGGATCTTGAGTTCCCATTAGATGTTATTTCTCAGTTTACTAGTCTTTATCGTACTTCTGAAATCATGTTGTATTTACTTCCATTCGGTATTATGATGTTATTTTATACTCGTGACACCCGACCTTGGATGTTAGTAGTGATGTATTTTCCTATCTATTGTTTTGGTAGTATTTGCTATTTCTGTTTATTTAAAAATCATGGTCTTTCGGTGTTGATCTCAATTTTGGTGTCATGACAATTTATATATGTGTATGGATGAACTATCTAATTTATTCAAAGGTCATATGCTTTTTTTATATTCTAAATTATCATACTTTTAGAATTGATCACGTTAGAAATCTTTCTATAAATTCCTTATGTTGACTATGAATCTTTTTATACGCTTTACAAAATTAATATCTACGTAAAATTGATCACATAAAATTTAATTGTAAATTTGTAGTAAGAAAAGACACACAAAAAATTAAAATCAATAAGAAATATTGATTTTAACAAAATATTATTTACTCATCAAAAAATTATAATTTTGTATTTAATATAACAAGTGACACTTGAATATTTTAACAAGAGTCTTTTCCTATAAAACTATTAGAACTCTTAAATTTCACGATTAAAAGGTATGGTGAAACAATAAAATTCTTCTTTGTTTAATTAGATGTCTTAAATTTAAATTTTGAGAATAAGATTTTCTTAATATAATAAAGGAGCACTAGTAAAATCATAATTAATGAACTTTCTAAATCGTAAATTTAGAACAGTCATATAAATAAATTTGAAATACGGAATACTTTAAGAAAGCAATAAACTTCTTTTACGAAAACAAAAATCAAACAATTGGCTTGTTCAAGCAATCCTTGTCAAAACTAAACCTACCCGAATATATAGGCAAAACACTAATTTTGCTCTAAAATTTTATTTTGCGAGTCGGGATTGTTTCTTATTGACAAGTCTTGTGCGATTAATTTTCATCTACATTCATTATATATAATTTAAATTACTTTGTGTGCTCAATATATTTTCTCATTTTATTTATTTTTTTGGTGTGTCTAGAAGTGCAAGAACTCCTCTCAATTTATAGAAACCAAACTTAGAGCCTAAATACATAAAAGAATAAAGACATAAATTGTCATTCTCCACATATTAATTTTTTGCTCCAAGAAAATATTGAAAGTCAAGTTTTTAATAAATAGATTATTTTTAATAAATAAGCTTATATCTATTTAAAAAAAAAAGGTATGAGACCTACAAAACAGAAAAGGGATTGAGGAAATTGAATTTAATCGAAATTCAGTGACTATATATTTAAAGTTGATATAATTTTTCATTAGGACACTTCTAACAAAATATATTGAAAATATCTAAATAAAAATCATGTTAATTTTAAGTGTTTGTGAATGATTTTTGCCAATGCACATGTGTTGCGCGTGAATGTTAAATCACATTGTATACTATTTTTAAAAAAAATGTAAATATTACTAAACAAAAAATTTAAGTAAATGATTGTAAATAGATTAATAAAATATAAGCTACTATGATTATAAATAAAACATGTCAACCTAATCTACCCAGCCCAAACTTCATGTTTCAAGGAATTTGATGGACTAAAATAAATCAGTGGTCAGACCTTCATTTGAAAGAGACTTAGAAATGTCCGACCCAACCCAGCACTAAAAGGTTTGCGAGCTAAGATGGGCTAGTTGTCACGCTTTGAAAAGGTATTCTAAACGTGATCAACACTCAAAAATTATTACTGGTCCCCAAACGAAACGCATGGCCTGATCACATTATCAATCATATAGCGGAAGGCTCAATTTAAGAGTAAACAAATAAGATGGGCTAATAAGATAATAATCCAAATCAATCTTTATCAGGAAAATAATTTTCAAAGGAAACAAGACTGAAAATAGAAACACCCAAGTCACTCCATCAATGTCTATGAAGCCTCTATCTTAAATGCCTAGATGGTGCTAATGATAAATTCATAGCTACCTCAATAGAAAAGAAACAAATCAAGGTAAAATAAAAATAAATAGAATGCCTCTGGAAGCAAGGAGGTCTCACCACTATCAGGAATAGAATGGATCTCAACGGAGCGTCTATTGATGATCTCTGGCACCTATAAAAGGGCATCAGTACATGAAATATATGGTATGTAAAATACCTAGAAAATAGAAAGCTCAAAATATACTCAACTCGAAGTAACTCAGCAAAGTAACACAAGTTTATAGATGAATGTGAGCATTGGAAAATACTCAACGGTATGCAATTCAACCAGTCATACTGAGTACTATCATGATATATATTTAAAAGTTTCTCTAACCAACAACCATCACCTATGAACCAGTAATGATACAATGAAATATGTCATTACCACATCCCTCCAATACTTTGCCATGGTAAAGGACGAGTCTCTATTAATTAAAATAAGTCCTTTCGGGGGACAAAAGGAAAACATCCAATTTTAATGGTTCAATCTTCTCCTATGTTGGATACATATTTTATTGAGTTTGATTGTTATTTATTCTCACTCAATTCGATGCTTGGTAATCCTTCCAAGACTCAATATGCTCATAAAACTTTAATCAATTCATTTGATCAAGTCATTCACCTAGTCTCATTGGGCTCTCATCAATTCAACTATACTCTTACAATCAATCTATTCAACTAATCATGAGTTCAATTCATACACATATTTAAAAAAATAAACTGTAGTTTCAAGACAATGGTTTACACTTGAGATGTTCAAGTTCAATAGGATAAGGACCATCAATGACTACTCAGTCTACATTTATATTTAACTCAATACACATATTTACACTTTAGATGTTCAAGTTGAATAGGGCACGTGGATAAATTTAATCCGCATTTTAGCTAGTCTTACATATTTGAGATGAAAATTAAATTCTTAAAGATAAAAAATTGACTTGATTATGTGAACCCAAGTCTTCCCCTTATTTCTTAGCCCTAGCTCTAAAGTCTTACGATATTTGTAAGAGAAAAAATATGTTTGGGAATCGATATGGGATTGATTCTATCCTCAAAATGACGTGAAAAAAAGACTAGAATGCAGTTCGTTAAAAATTGGAATTGAATTCTGTGATGTGAAAATAACATGTAAATCGCATTCACTGAATGCATTTTATGAAGAAAACACATAAAACACATGCATTGAGTGCCTTTTATGAACAAATATGTTATCAACACACAAAATGTATGCATTTAGTGCATTTTATGAAAAAAAAAAGGTAAAATGGACTAAGTTGGGACAAGACCGCGTGTGCGTACTCTTCTAGTTAAGCAAGTTTGCCCTGAAAAGTTAACTTTTGAACCGCTTCACCAAAAATTTCACAGAAACTATTTTTATACACATTTTTTAACCTCTTTTGATGTACCAGTTCGATCTTGACCAAAAACTTTTTGAATAATATGTTATGAGCTTTAAATTAGATTTTAGAAATCCTGACACTATGATCTAGATTTTTCACTGAATGATATAATTTTTGTTGATTCATATGGGAACATTATGATTTTTGACAACTATTGAAATTAATATCCTCCAATATTATGAAATAAGTTCACTTCATAAAAGAGGCAAAACAATTAAAAAACAAACTTAAAAGTTCACTAGAAGAGAAGTGTGGAGGAACTATGTAGTGTAATTCATAATAATTGTTTGATGTAAAATAGTGAAGGAAGTATAGACATCACATCACAGATATTATGTTACATTGTGTCATTATTTTATTTAAAAATTTAAGTAGTTAAAAAGATATTTTTAGTATTTAATTATATTTTCAATATAATATAGTAAAATGATAATTCTTTCATTCATATTTCTTTTTTCATGTTTGACCTGTCACATTTATTATAATTTGATTATTTCACTCTTATTTATTGTAAGTCATTTCGCCTCATTGAAAAGGATTTGAAGATGATTTTAGTATTTAATATTAAAGATAAAATACAAATAAAATAATAAATTATCTCTTATTATTTCAAACTGAATAAGTTAAAATGAAAATTAACTTTTAATATAATAGACAATTAAATGTGCATTAAGAAAAACCTAATCTCTCTATCTCAATTTACATATAAAATAAATGTTCAATTTATGACTGCAAAATTTTATCACAATGACTAAATTTTCAAATTTGCATCCTATTTATCGCATCATATAAATTTAAATTTCTGTAATATTAGTAATGTTGGTACAACATAAAAAATCAAATAAGTAAAATTTACATCATACAAAACAAGAGTATTTTAAAATTACATCATCAAAATACTAAATTCTTTAAGTGCTTTCCAAGCCCAAATATTACACAGAAATATTAATTTCAAACTATCATTCAATAAAAATATTTTTAAAAAAATATATAAATCCTAAAGATGATTTTTAATCGGTGTTTGATCCCTGAAGATTGTTATTTCCATTTGAAGATCTTTTTTGTCCGATTGATGACTGATCAACATCATTTTCTATATCTAATGCAAGAAAAGGAAAAAAAATATATCGACAGACCTTCGAATAAAATAAAAAATTCAAAGAAAAATTTTCTTGAAGCAAAAGGATCAGTGACATAGAAACACCAGTAAAATGAATTAATCACAACGAATAAGATAAATATTTTAGTGAAAAAATATTTTAAATTGTCAGTACAAGTAAATTAAACAAATCATTAACAATAATAATTCATGGTATGCATAGTATGTAGTTTTGCAAGAATAATGTATCCAGTGAAATTAATTAAAGTAGATATCAGTCATCAATATTTCTGTTAGTTGAAAAAGAAATATACACCCCCAAAATTAAACCTTCGTTTTTTTTCTTACTTTATTAGATAAAAATCAATAGCATTTCAACTTACCTTCGATCTATCGATCCATTATAAAAAACATTTAAGCAATTGAGAAATATTTACTTGTCAAAACAAAACCTACCCGAATATAACGACAAAGCACTAATGTACAATAAGATTTTAATTATTTTGTGAACCGGGATTGTTTCTTATTTTCAAGTCTATAGCGATTAATTTTCAACTATATTCATCATATATAATGAAAATGTATGTTGAGAAATGAAAACCGTTGTAGACTCAAAAATATGAAGCAACCGATCCACAATTAAACTACATGATAAATAAGTTTCTCCATGTAAATTACTTTCTCTACTCAATATTTCTTCACATTTTATTTATTTTTTATTGTGTCTAGAAGTGCAAGAACTCTTCTTAATTTATAGGAGTCAAACTTAGAGGCTAAGTAAATAAAAGGAAAAAAGACATGAATTTTTCTCCTCATATTAATTTTAGGCCCCAATAAAGTGTTGAAAGTCAAGTCTTAATAAATAAGCTTACATCCATAAAAATATAATGTTACATCTCAAAAATTATCAAAATACCCATAGATAAAATATCGCTCACACAACGCATCATTCTGATTATTTTTGTAATTCGAGGCTGAAATATCGATCAGGACAAAAAACTGTATGAAAAGTTTCAATTGAATTTTAGGCCAAACAGATCAAAAGATAAGTTTTCGGGGAAAAATTCCTTATCCAGCAGGGTGCGCGGCTGGACCATATCGCGAACCTGCCCCACGATAGTTCATTTATGCAGTCTTCATATAACGCATTCAATGAGCAAGTTTTATGTGTTCCGTTAAAAAATAAACTATGGCTGAATAAGTCCGTGACGCGGACTTTTCTCATGATATATAGTTCAAAAGTTCACAATCGATTTTAGTTTTTGTCGGGGGCATCCAGTATTTTTCCCATCCCTCCTAGCTTAAACTATATCGTTTAGAGGCCTTTTTGTTTTAATCCAAATCAGTTCTTAAGTGTGATTTTCCTTACATTTAGATGCTATGACTTGAAAAACTAGGACTAAGGAGAAAAAAGAAGATCTAGCGCTTGAGAAAATCTAGAGAAATTTCATGTCCAGGTATGTCAGGCCATCTAAAATCCTATTTTCATGCCTAATCTATATTTCTTATCAAGAATTATAGTCAAAAGTCAAGTCAATTCCATTTCTATGATCTTATGGAGAAATTCTAGAACCTTGTCATGAAATTCTTGTTATTTTATTATTATTATGCTAAGAACTTTATTGTTGAGTACATCTCTTTAAATCTTGATATATTACTACAATTACAAGAACCCTACCTTAGTTGAGAATTATTTCTCTTATTATGTTTTACTTGTATTGAAGAATGATTAGCTTATGACCAGTATTTTACCAAGGTTTAAGTATAGTTTAAGTGAAAAGATTTTCTTAAGACTGAGTTAAGCGTCAAGTTTGAGAAAAGTTCAGAAAAGCTAGAGTTGGGCTAAGTCTCGAACAGTTAAAGCTACATTTTTGAGTAATAATATTCTTACAGTTATGAGCTTATAAATAATATTTTTAGGAGTAGCATTGATCACCAATATAGATAAGAGTAATAATAACTTAAAATCGTAAACTACGTAGTCAATATAGAATAGGATTGTACCAATATTGTATGACTCCTCATATTCCACTGAGATGACCCAGTTTAGATGGATCCATTAGTTTAGTTTCATCCCTTACCCTGGAAAGGTATTGAATGACTCTGGCAACGTGGACCGGACATTGTATCATCATGATGCTCATAGTGATGGTTGTCAGTTAGATGAGAAACTCCCCAAGCTAAAAATATACGTTATTTTTAAATATAAACTGAGTTATATTTATTTATATATTAAAATATATGCTTTACTTATATTGTATTATTTATGTTACTAAGTTATTTTCTACATTAAGCCTTTGATTTAAGCATTATACTATGAGTTTTTCTTGTTTTGGCCATTTTACATACTCGTACATTCCACTACTGACGTCCTTTGGACCTGCTTCATTTTACAATACAGATACAGGTGATAGAGTCTCTCAGTAGGCGTATCATCAGATGGTCCAACATTTCTACTTAGCCAATAGTGATACCTCTTTGCAATCAAAGGCTCCTTGATGCTATCTCTCAGTGTCAATTATTTTTTTTAATTTGAGGTAGTCGTGGCCTGTCGCGGTATCTGTTCTTTAGTCAGGACTTGTAGATGCTTCATAGACTAGCAGACAATATTGGAGTATCCTTTTTTCAGATTGTTAACTTCTTAGTTGGTTTGCTTATTATGATTTCAGACATTAATATAGCAATTGTGCTTAATTCTAGCATATCCTTATTGCTTAAGTCTTCCGCTGAGTTCAGTAGCTAGGACAAGTGATTCACTTGGGGCCAAAAATGGTTTTTAAGTGTTGGCCACATCCACGGTATAGACTCGGGGCGTAATATGTCATAAATTGGTATGAGGCCTACACAACATAAAAAAATTGAGGAAATTGAATTTAATCAAAATTCATTGACCACATATTTAAAGTTAAATATGACTTTTCATTTAGAGGCCTCAAACTATTTTTTTAAAATTTAAAACAACTAAAGTTAACCCTTAGTATGCCATTTTGACGCTTTTTTACTTAGACACAACTTATTGAAAAATAACTACATACAAAGTCGTGTCAATTTATGTAATAACTTAGCGGCCATTTTTTAAAATTCTTGCAAAAAATATCATTTAACCCTTTTCGCTAGCTTCTTCTGATGTTATTTAATTAGCTTGCACGGGTTATTTTGGATAATAACAAAAAGTTGAGAGTTTTGCAAATTTCTGAGTTTTAAAGGCTTAGTTATTCTAATAGTGAGTTTTGGTACCATTTAGAGTTTTGGATCTCAGAATAGAATTCTGTCAATTCAATTAGTTTTGAAACAAGAAAATTCATCTAGGAGAAGTGTCGGAATTATATTTGGAGCTCTTATGTTAAATTGAGGTCTTAAGTTGGAAAAGTTAGTTTAGAATGAGCTAGATTTGACTTTGGTCAATATTTTTAGTTCGGATGCTCGAATTTGATTTCTGATGGTTTTGTTAGGTTCGGGAGGTGATTTTATATTATGAATCTACCCCAGCCCAATAATGATATGGATGTCACCGACTCAATTATTGGGCCAAGAAGAAGTATTAGGACTAAAAAGCCTTCACAAAGGTTAATTTGGGATCCATACCCAATTAATAACTAGTTAAAAGGGATTTAGGTTTAGAATGAAGGATCATGCAAATTGTTGAGAAAAATGTCCAAGTCCTCTCATATCCTTTCTTTAAGTCTAAGTTTCTCATCTCTCTTCTAATTAATTGTCTTCTTCAATCTTTCCTTTACTATTCCATTGTTGTTCTGCAATTTCTTTGTTAGTTCCATTTTCCTTTTTAGCATTGAGTTTAATGATGATAATATTTGAATATTTCTATTGTGAAAGTTATTGTTGTTACATTTTAGGCCTATGAGAGACATCATCATATTTTTTGAAAGTTCTGAGAGCATTTTGGTCTTTTTGTGTCCTAACTAGTTTAGTTGTGATTTATCGAATTTTGAGTCAAGGAAACATCAAATTTGATTTTTGATGATTTCATTGAGTTCAGAATGTTGAATTTTGTAGGGTCACATATATGGTTTGTGCTTACGGGGTTTCAAACGAATCCCGAAGGTCCATTATGTGAAATTTGATGTGTGGTGAGTTGTTGGTTTCTGGTGCATGTCTCTTCTATTCGTCCACGGTCATGTGATCCACGTTAGTATAGGTCTTGTGCATAAACTTTTGCATTCATAGGAAAGGGTCCACGTTCGTGGAGTAGATGCTTGGGACACCTTCACGTTCGTGGAATCTTCTTCCCCATTTACGGAGAGTTGGGGGTTTTGTGCTTTGCGTTCGCAGAGGGAGTCCGTATTCGCAGAGGTCATTAAATACCTGAATAGTAATATGTCAGAAAAACATTCATTTTCATCATTTTTGACTTTCAAAATCTTGGGTGAACGATTTTGAAGGGAGTTTTTGAGAAAAATATTAGGGTAAGTGATTTTCTCACTAAAACTCTTAATTTTCATCCTTTATTTCGTGATTTTGACTACAATTTCTTGGTTTTGAAACATAAAATCTCATGATTTTTACATAATCTAAATTGGGAGTTTTAAGTCCATTTCTCACTCATATTTTATAGGTTTTTCACCCATGAGTCTCACTTTTCACATAGAACATGATTACACTCAATTTTCATATTTTGTATTTTTGAATTATAATAAATTTTTGGATGATTTTACCCCCGACCACTAATTATGGTAAAATGAATATCAATAGACTCCTTATGATGTGTATATTATATTCTTCATAGTGGGTTAACAATTCAAAGTTGATTTTCGTGAATCATTCATCAGGTTGGTGTGTTCGTGTGCGGTTCGGCCTTGAGGTAGGTTTAGCTAACCCTTTCTTAGGATTGGTGTAGAGTAATTGAATATTCATATGCTATAATCTATTGGATATAATTGTATCTTGTGTTTGTGTTGAGAATTATTGATGTAGTGCCCGCGTGGGGATTTTATTTGGATTGTGTTTGATGTGAAAACATGAAAATATATTATATTGTGAATATGGCAGGTGACGAAAGGGAGTATTTGTGACTTATGATTGAGAATTCATGGCTATTAGTGAGATATGAATGTGGTAAAAGATGATTGGTTATTTTAATGAGATTGGTTTCCTATTGTGAATAAAAGAGGCAATTCTATCATAAAATTGTCGAGATTTGGGAATTGCGATATCTACTATACTTGTTGTGATGAATATTACTTCTATATTATGTTTCATTTGCATGCATCCTCATATTGCATATTGTAACAACTGGGGATTCGAGAGTATTGAAACCTCCTTTTTGTAATAAAATGTGGCACCTCTCAAAACCCTTGACCACGAGGAGGTGGCAAGGAGATATGAGATATTGTGATTGTAATTGAAGTATATGGCTTGTGAGGTCTCCATGGACCCCCTTAGTCTTGGAACCCTGCTCAATGGGGATATATATGATAGGGTGTGCGAAATTCTTGATTTCACTTTCCATTGCATACACTGCATCATCATTATTGCACTATTTGACTTAGAGTGAAATATTGTATTATGATCTATGATTTTTTTTGTCTATACCATATGGTACATGCATACATATATATATATATATAATAGAGAGAGAGAGAGAGAGTCCCGTCTCATCTCGTTCATACTTTGCCAGATTAGTATTCATGGTGCAAATGGAAGCATTCCTAATTTATTTTATAGTCTATTTAATTCTCTGTGCTCAATCAGTTAAATTGGATGGGTATATATCATGTGTATTTACCCTTAATTCTTTTCTCTCACAGCTTCCAATCAGGGACTTTCGCGTAGCAATTGGTTTCAGATCATGAATTTGATTTCACCCATATCTAGTGATGAGACTCAGGATCTCGAGTTCCCATTAGATGTT
>JBCEWC010012996.1:0-15423 GCA_038996855.1 Solanum aculeatissimum | reverse complement strand
TTTGCAGCTTATTAAATGAGAACTTGACATCGAAGGAAACTGATAATCAACAAAAACATGAATCATATATGGTAACTAAAAAAAATCATATTTCAACATTAATGTTGATATTGCAAAAGACAAGGTAAAAACAATATGTTTTCATCAAAGTAGAACTATGATAACTGAAAAAAATCAGTCTGATTAAAAAGCGTTACTGTGAGTAACATTTTAGGTGTAAAACGTATTTCAGAGTAACGTATTATAAAACGTTACTGTGTAATACGCATTACACTAAAAACGTTACTCACAATAACGTTTCTTAAGTTAACACCGTTAAATAAAGCATAACCTAAAATGTTATTGTGAAATACGTTTATACTAATTTTGTAAATTTTTTAAAAAACATATTATTTTAATAAATTAATCTTAATAATGATTTATTTTAATAAAAAATTCGAGAAATTTGGAAAAAGATAGGTGCTCCAATGGTATGGTTTTATCATAAATGAGTCGTAAAAATCGACAGAACACAAGGTCCCCACAAGGGGTTGATGAGATTGGTAATCTCATTTTTACTCCGTTTAAAAAAAATATTATTTTTATTTTAAATAATTTTTTAATTTTAATTGTAGATATAATATATATATTTTAATCTTTAATTTAAGTCTACAGGATTAAATAATTTGTTATTAAATTTTTTTAATCGAGTCAAAACTAAAATAAATAAATAAAAATAGGAAGAGTAATAGAATCGTTTAAAATAAGTATCATGTTGCGAGAAAGCAGAAAGTTAGAAGATTAAAGAGAATCTAATGCTTTACTATTGGAAGAGAAAAAAATATTTAAAAATTGTATGAACTGACAAACATGTAGGATAATGGTCTAGTTGCAATTTTATTTTTATCCATTGGTTTTCAAATGTACTCATTGCTAATAAAGTGGATGCTGTCTCAATGAATTAATTATAGATCTAATGGCAACAGCTACTCGTGGCTTTTAAAAAATAATCTGAAATAAAATATAATTGTATTTAGATAAATCTTAGGAGTCGTTTGATTTGATATACAAGATATAATAAATTTAGGGATAAAATGTAGAATATTTAGTTGGAGACATTAGACCGTTTAAGAATTATTTATTTCATCATTTATACTTAAATGATGACATAAGTTATCTCATATACATATGATGGAATAACTTATCATGAGATAATTAATTCTAAAATAATTTGTTACCAATCAAATGATCCCTTATAGGATAATAAGCCGGTGTATTGATTATTAATACTCCCTTCATTTACTTGATTATCAATACTCTTTCCGTTTACTTTTATTTATCACATATGAACTTGCATGTCCATTAAAAAATAATTGACATGACTATGTTATCATACTATCCCTATTAATTAATAATTAATATTAAATCTTGAAAAATAATTTGGTAATAAATAATTAATGATGATGGGGAAACATGAAAAAAATAATTGTATTTTCATAATATATTAAAAGCGACAAATAAAAATAAAAATCTATTTTTAAGATAGTGAACAAGTAATTTAAAAGTAAATAAAGGGAGTAAAAATAAAGGTCATTATAGTTATCACATTCTAATAACTTTGAACTCAATTAATTTTATGCTTCTCATAGGTTTATGAGTGATATTGCCTTAGTCCACTTTTACTTGTGCAATAATATTTCAAATATAAATTTTTATTTTGATATATGAAGTAAAAATATTTCCCCCCTCAGAACGCTTATTCTCCAAATCATTTCTCAAGACCTAAGAATATACAATAATTAATTGAGCATTGTGATAAAATACTTGTATGATTATAAAATTTAAAGTGGACAAATAAAAAACGAAGGAATAGAGTAAATATTCATCTTGTAATTGTTTAAATTAAGGGGACTTTCAAAAACGCTCTCTACCATCGTCACTGACCACATCGTAACCCTAATACTGATTCGGTGGCAATGGTCACCATCTCTTCAGATCAACCCTCTTCTGGGGTTGATCAGCCTGCAAGTAATGTTGATAAAGGACGATCAAGACCAAAATATGTAGACATGTTATGGCCACAAAGTCCAAATATTAGGCCTATCCCTTTAAAATCTATTGCTTATTTACATGGTGAGTCAATGGTTATATGAGAAGAAGAGGAAGTTGATCAGATAATTGTCAATGAAAATCTACAATTTGTTGTGATTGGAAAGTTTTCGTATGAGTGGCATGATATTCAGGAATTGAGAAAATTGCTTATGAAACAACGTGAGTTGAAAGGGAAGTGTAATATGAGTGTTTTAAGTAATAGGCACTTTTTGATCAGAGCTTCAAATATGGAGGACTACGTAAATTTGTTGTCGAAGCCTGCCTTTTACATTACATAAAAATCATGGACCTATACGATGAGAATATTGAAGTGGGATCCTTTGTTTAATCCGGAGGAAGAAACTACTACTGTTATAGCTTGGATCTCCTTTACAGCATTGCCTCCTAATTTCTTTGGAAAGGACACCGTTTTTTCATTGATTGTTATTATTGGAAAACCTTTGCAAGTGGACATGGCTACCAAAAATCAGACAAGGCCCAATTGTATGAGGGTCAAGGTTGAAGTAGATCTTCTTAAAGAATTCACGAAAAGAATAAATATGGGACTAAGGAAGAAATCGAGAGAGATTTGTAAGAGATGGAAGAAGATTAAATATGATTACATGCTTAAATATTATAAAATATACAAAATTCAAGGGCATGATGAAGAACAATGTTGTATTCTTTATCCTGAATTGTTTGATAAGAAGAACGATGGTGAAACTAAATGTGACAATGATAAAAAGAAAACACCAATTAAAGAAACTGATAATAATGAAGTTGTCGCCATTGATCAACATTGACAAAACTTGGAGCATTATATTTCATTAAAGAAAGGACAGTGGAGGAGGATGTAGAAGTCAAGGAATTCATTTGCAATGGTGAGTGAGTGACTCATAAGCTACAAGTGAAATTCTCAGATGAAATGGTGGAGTATATAACTCAATTTTTTAGCCTAAATTCAAATAGGGAGGTATCTAACAGACCATGGTAGATGATTAGTAGTAGTGGATCTTTCTCTACTAGTTCTGCTTTCAGTTATTTAAGGCAAAAAAGGAGGAGATTAATTGGTTGGACAATATTTGACTTAAAGGTCTACCTTTTAAAATATGCTTCTTTCAGTGGAGAATATCGAAGAGAAGTGTGAAAACTGAGGACAATCTAAAAAGAATGAAGATAAGCCTTGCTTCAAGATGCTATTGTCGTGATGACTATAAGCAACAAACTATGGCTCACTTGTTTCTAACAACTCCCATAGCTCAACGGCTATGGAAGCATTTTGCTTCTTATGCACGTTTACAAGTGGAGGGAATATGCCTATTACACTTAATTTTGAAATGGTAGAGATTGAAAGCTATTGTCAAATTGTAGGTTTTTTACAAAACAGTCCCAACGATTGTCACGTGAAAACTTTAAGAGAAGGAATGAATCAGGATATGGAAGATTGGTTACATTGGATGGGTTTATACATCAATATCAACAAACCCTCTATTTGTTTTGCAAGCAGAGGTTTCCAAGACTGCAAATTCCTAGGAATTGAATGGGCATGGTCAAGATGGTACGACAACACAAATCTAAGTTGTATTTCTATCCTGTGGTGTGGTGCTATCCAATATAGGGGAGACCTAAATGCAATAAAGATGGGATTTGCAGAGGCAATCTAGGACAAAGTGCATATGCCTTTTGCATTACAAATTCTTAAGGGGATCTGGTATATGCTGAGGCTAGGCATCAGGAAAAATATGGAAGCTGAGATTATTGTTATCCTAATGACCAGTAGACATTGCAAAAAGACTAATTTGATGGAGTGTATGATGGAGACAGATTCATTGGGGATACTAAAGATGATTAGGAAGGAATGGAGGATTCCATAGCTTGTGAGAGAGCTAATAGATGAGATTCAAAAGATCATGACAGAAAATTGACTTGAAATACAACATATATATAGAGAAGGCAATCAACTAGCAGACAAGTTAGCAAACATCGCAATGGAGCATGATAATAACATTCAATGTCATACATCAAGTAATTTGACCATAATATGTCGAAGATTGTTAAATATTGACAAGACACAAATTGCTAGCTTCAGAATCAGAACAAAAAAAAATAACTAGACATGGAGACTAATAATCACATACATCAAGATCTAAGAGTCTAATGCTACAATATTTACATATGGAGAATATTAAAGAGAAATTCGTACAATGTTTCTACAATTTACACAGATTGCTTACAAAAAGAGTCTCCAACAAAAGATGAGGGTTTGATGATGAGTGTGATAGATGCGCCTTGAGGCTGGTGCGGGTCAATGATAGAAAGGTCATGAGCATTGATACGCTCAAATTTACACTCTAATGAAGAGTAAAATGGTCGTTGATCAAATATAGAACCCAACAAGAGTTAGGGTCGATCCCACAGGGAATGCATGAGGATAAAACTACCAGCGCTTAGTTCCAAGTGTAATAGCTATTTTCGAAATAAAAATGTATAATGTAAATGGGGGATTTATGTGTGAAGAAGACTAGATTGCAAGAGTATTCTAATAATAACTACCTAACAGTGACTACTGGAGTTTAATAATTTATTGCAATACTAGAATTGTGATCTCCATGACACCAATTTTGATATTCAAACTTAAGGCTTCTATAATTGCGATCACATACACAGAGTACAACAAATAGTTAACACCTAATTCACCTTCTGGTCCCTCTTAGGTGCATTTCGTTCATCACTTTCCGGTCTCAAAATATTTTTCCATTCTACCCTTTTGCTTTAGACCCCAGGATGTTCTCACCTTCCGGTCTCAAACACTTAAACTAGGTTAACAACCCCGAATTCTGTCATAGGATTCTTTTCCTAATCAATGCATCCCTCTCGAGCATGTAATGAATACAAGTCTACCCTAATGCGTCGACTCATTAAGATATAAATTAAATTGAAGAATTTCTATGATATATATGACGATCACTCTCGAATTTCACCCCAAGTTTGCCTATCTTAATTGGTTATCATGATTTTCACAACCCTAGTTATGGGTTTAGCCTAGCATAATTGAAGAAATCAAATTAGAACAAGATGAGAAAATCATAATTAGAACTTACAATTGAATACGCAACCAATTTATAGATTACAACCCCGAACAGACGGATGAAAACTCTTCAAAAATGTTGTTCTCTTGTTTAATTTTGTCTCCAACTTCTCAATAATGAAAAACGACCTAAAAATACACATATATATTAAAGAAAACCTAATCCAAATTAAAATAGGAAAACTGGTTTTTGGCCTGGTCAACAATGACTACACAGACCATGAGGCACTTCACAGTCCGTTAGACGGTCCGTGTGTCCTCACTTGACAATTCCCCTGCACTTCCAGTGATGACTCTGCTTCTCTTCACGATCAACCACACGGTCCGTGAGACATCACACGACCCGTGGTGGGTCCCGTGCGTGATCCTTTGTATTTTCCGCGGAGTCCCACGTCAGAGAGAGGGTCATATTCATGAGTTGTGTGCTCTCCTACGATCCGTGTAAGGTTCTGTGAAACTTGCCTTGGGCCCTTCATTACCTCTTGAGATTCTACAAACTGAAGTGTTGGCCCACGATATAGTTCACGGTCCGTCTGATGGCTCACGGACCGTGTACCACCACTTGGAGTTGCACTTAAATATTTTTGTCCACCACTTCGACGACCACTGTTTCAAGCATGTCATCCACACGACAGGGTACACGGCTCGTGTACTGCTTCACGATTTGTGACCCTCTTCGTGGGTTGTGCCTTTGGTCATATTCAACTCCAACTCTCAGAGTGACTCCTGACAAAGTTCAAGTGCAAGGCCACGGTCTGCGAGGGTGTTCACGAGCCGTGAGGCCTTCTGTGAAGCCTCACTTGGTCCTTTTCTATTTTCCTTCGGACTATAGTGCCTCAGACCATCTGGACGACTGCCCCACGGACCGTGTCAGTCTACACGACCCATGAGGGTGCCCGTGTGGGGCTTTTACTCAACTCACACATGTTCATTATAGTACACTCCCTTCGTTTATTATTAGATGTCAAAAAATTTTGTAAGTTGATTTTCATTTTTACTTGTCATTTTGGTGAAATCAAGATAAAATATTTTTTTAACCTATTTTACCCCTAATTTAATTACAAAGTTAATGTTTTTGAAAAATGTAGAGCTTCTTAAAAATCTTCAATGATCAATTCATCCTTAGAGTACCTAGGCAATTCAAAGGAATTGACATAACCCCTTAACTTACCCTAAAGGAGTGTTTCAATTACTAAGTTTCTATGGAAAAAATTTAAACAATTTTTATACTCTAAGACTGATTCAATTTTGTATTCATAATTGTTTGATTTCTTATTTCATTGGAGGAATTTTTATAATGAAATATTTTGATGGAAAATTTATAATTGTTACAAAAAATTATATTCCAATTATTGAAGTAAAAGTTTACATTGTTTCCCTCCAAAATTTTTTACTTGAGCACAACCAAAGAAAAATTGGCTCCATTTTTTCTATTTTTTTTGTTTTACTTCAAATTCAACTAAATAACAGAAATTTTATTAAACCAAGAAACACTTCTAATTTTCATTGTATTAATATTACTATTAATGTATTGAAATTTTAATTATGGCTTTAATGAATACTCCTATCAATTAATAGGGGTAAAATAATAATCTCACTAAACTAACCATTATTTTCTTAGTAAGTATGTCAAGTCAAAACATGACATCTAGCGGTGAACAGAGAGAGTATTTGTGGTTAGAAATTACTTCTTTGGATCTAATTCTTGTAACATCATCTTCATCTTCTTAGTTAATTTTTGAGAATTTTCTAATTTATCAGTTTTATTTTTAACGTTAATCTATTTTTATTATATATGTAACTGTGCTCACTTAGATATCTTGTTTATAATAAATCTCAATTTATTTGTCTTTAATGTAAACCCATTAGGTTATTCTGCCCCAACTTTTGATGGCATTTTTTGCTCAAAAGTTCATCAAAGTCATATCACACAAAACTTAGCAGCCAAGTTAGATTCATTCTCTCTCTCTCCAACATTATTATGACAATGAAATATTAGCACCTACTAGATTACTTATTTGTCCTAATCAACTGTTTATTTATTACTCCTTCCAACTACTTTTCTTATTCACTATATTAAAATTTTTTATTTTTTTTTATTTAGTTTAAAAATTAGAAAATAATTTATCATTTATTTCTTAATTTACTTTTATTATTAACTATAATCATATGTTTAAAATATTGAATTTATTATATTAAAGGGTGAGTAAAATAATCATTTTGTTTATGATTTGATTTTGAAGTTATCAATTTGACTTATCGATTATCATTTGTAGACATGTTAATCGTTACAGAACTATTAAAATATTAGTTTATCGGTTTATTACTTATTGATCATTATTGATTTAATATTTGACACCAAAAAAGAATTGAAAATCACTTAATGAGAAACAAGGTAACAAATTGCTCAAAAACAAACACCGAGACCTTGTAGAATAACCGAGAGTTTAAGACAGTAAAAAATTAAATTAAAAAATGGAATCCTAAGTCAAGGAAACAATAACCTGATATAAAAAAAAACCCGTTACTAAAATTGCTAATTTAATAATCCATTATCGATATATCAATAAATTTTTTTTTTTGGTTGGGGCTATTAATTTTACTTCAATTGTAAACATATCCCTATATGTCAAGTTAAGACTAGATAAATAAAAATGAAGGAGAAAGTATGTTCAAGAATCTATTTGACCTTATAAGCTAGATATCACTCCCTCCTCCGTCTATGTATGACTTGATACGCTCCCTAGAAAATAATAACTTTATTATATCTCTCTTAATTACTATAAGTCATCTCATTCTTTTAGAAATGAACAATACTTAATGGAGTAATAAGGTTAAAATACATATACAAGATTATCTATTGCATTTAGTTCAAACTAAACAAGTAAAATTGAATATCTAATTTTAATATAATTGACAAGTAAAAGTGAATGAATAGAATAGTAAATTTGATTCACCCAACCCTTTGGCAAAAGCATATTGCACCATAAAATGCATTTAAGAAACGTGATTTACATATCATATCATAAATATATTTTCTTTTAATACTATAAACATCAATATTTTTATATCAACATGATAAAAAAAATACAATTTAAAATATTAGTTAAAATTTATATAATTTGACTTTCAAAAAATAAATAAATTATGAAATCTAAAAAGGAACAGAAGGAGTATATTTTATTTTTTCTTTTCTTTTCTCAACCTTTTATTACTTCTTGTGATTTCAAGTAATTAATTGTATTTTTATATTTTTAATTTATTTTCTTCATTTATATTAATTTTGTTTTTAAAAAAATACCTCCTAATTAGAAAAAATAAGTCGTCCACATACTTAGCATACAATGAATGATATTATTATCAAAGTAATTAATATTTGAATTATATTTACTTATGTTAATGGTAGGTGAAATATTTACACATGCCTAGTTATTTACTCGTTACACCTTTATGTTGAAGTGAAAAGTTCATCTGATATATATATATATATATATATATATATATATAGATATCATAAAAACTAGTGGAAGAATATTATCTTTAATTTAATTAAAGTTGATTATGCCATTTAGCATCTGTTTTCTAATTCAACTTTTGTTCCCTAAAGAATAAGAAAAAGTTAAATTAATTAAAAAGCAAAAGTTGTCTTAAGCAATCTTGACAACTATTCTATATGCGAACAACATGCACTCAACACTTCAAAAGACTCCTTTTAAATTTATACATTTTTTTAATTTCTGTTTCCATGCAACAGGAACTTGGTTCTTTCATCAATATTGGGCGCAAATATCTCGCTTTTTTTAAATTTTTTTTTTAATGTGAAATAACCAACATTTAATAGTAATTATATATTTTATTTATAATTTTGGTTAATTATTAAATGCGGCTACAATTTGATTAATTCTGCTAGAAATTTTATAATTCGATTCCTAATTATATAAATTCAGAATTTATGTATGTTTACCTTAACTATTTGTATATAATTTGTTGATACATTTGATTTGGGTAAGTTATGAAAAATTCATTATTTGTATATACTCCCCCCGATTGCATACTGGCAAGTATCTATAGCAAATAAAATTATAGCTATGGAACATAATTAAACAAACTATAGCTAAGCATACTTAAGTTATTTCTCTTTGCTATTTATGAAATTTACTCTTTTAAAATAAATTAATTTCATTCTCACCGATCCAACGATATAACTCTTGACTTATTCCCACTTTTTCATTAAAAAAAAGATGGGCAAAAGAGGTTTAATATAATTACCTCTTTATTCCAATCAGTTCAAAATGTGACCCATATTAAAATTACTGTTTGCATAATCGTACCACCCATCATTCTTGACCATATACCTTGAAAATTTTATGAATAATCAATTAAGTATTGTTGGAAAATTATTTTCGATGGTTCAATTATTTGATAATTAAAGTCATTCTTTGATAAATAATTCTTATGAGTTAGACTCAATAGAATTTGCACCCAAACAAAAAGATACAGTATAGTCAATTTTTATCATTTATTGAATATAATGGACTAAGCAAATTTATTTTGATTATAAAGTTAAGTTAATGATCAAAAACATATTTAAAGTATTTTCTTTTGATGAGTTTTATACATTAACTATCAATTGTTTCATTTATCTGCCTAAACTATTGCTTCCTTTGTATAAAAACAAATGTTAATGCCAAGTTAACTTACACACGATTGCATGTTGTTGAGTGAGGACGAAAAATTTAGCCAACTCAACATCGAGGTGTATTTTAGAACTAAGAGAGTGATAGTTTAGATATGTAAAAAAAATAATAATGGACCATTCAAATATGAAACTTGCAAAAAAAATAATCAAAATTTTGATCTTTCTTTTTAGTATGAGCTCTACTCAGCAAAAAATGTCGAAATTATACCTTAACACCCAGTTTGAAGTAGAACCCAAGAAGAGAACCCAATGGGACTCCCACCACAAGGTAATAGCAGCCCAAATTGACATAGGCCACACAGGTTTGTCATCCACAACCAACAACCACACTTATACAAGTTTCAAATTTATATAAATCCTAATCCAATGTGTGGTACCGTAACAAAATAAATAAAGCAGCTGAATATCAAAAGATCCTCCTAAACTTGACGTGTTTTATTTAAATTCCTCTAAACTATTAGTAGTTTTAATTTTTTTCCTAAACTTGATTTTTTGATAGCCTTTATCCTTGTATCATCTCATCCTATTGGTAATTTAGGGTAATATGAATATAACACGATAAGTTTAAAAGGAACTTCAAATATTCTGCCAAATAAATAATCTCAATCATGTTATAAAAACCAAGTCATAATAATTTGATCAATTATATATTAAAAAACTACAGAGTAATTATGATTCTTAGTGAAACTTTATAATTACCAAGTAAGACAAGCTGAATTCCATTAAATGCAAGGATAAGCGCGAGCAATGGGCAAAGATCAGAGGCAGCTTCAGCTACAACTCCTACTTCAGTATGTTGGAACTAAATTATCAAAATCTGCTACACATGTAGATATGGAAATAAATCACAAGCCTAAGTCTAAAGAAAAAGAGTACATGTGGCAACACTAGAGACTATCACCAAAGAAATGATCAAAGCAATCTCAACCACTATATCATTGAAGGAAAACAAATGACTAATGGATAAAATTTGTAGGTACTCATTTTTGTACAAATACAACAAAATAATAGTTGTACAAAATAGTGCAAATAGTTGTGTATTTGACATCTAGTGTAGAACCAATTATACATCAACATGTATAGGAAATTTGCTCTTTTTTAATTTCCCTTTGGATACTTGTATATATGCATTGTACAGATGAATGAAAGAAGGCAAGGAAAAATTTTCCAAATCTGATTCTTCACTTCATTACCTTTCTTTATGATATCAAAGCAACTTTGAGATCCTGATTTCTTTGTTGCCTCCTCTCTTCTTTTTTTTCTTCTTTAATCCTCTCTTTTCTTCCTTCAATCCAAATCTGCCTATGGCTCCTACTAATGAGACCTTTGGAATCACTGTTAATACTATCACTTATTAGCACCATATCATAATTACTCTTTTTTTCTTCATGCTTCTGATTCACCAAGGTCACTATGGAGGCTGGAGAAGGTCAATTTTGATAGCTCTTTCGATAAAAAATAAAATTGAATTCATTGATGGTACTGACAAAGAACCTGCTCGAGATTCAATAGATTTTAAGTTCTGGAGCAGGTGCAATGATATGATGTTATCATGGTTATTGAATTCACTCTCAAAGGAGATAGTTGATAGTGCCATCTACTCCAAAATAGCTAAAGATCTCTGGCAAGAACTTGAAGATAGATTTGGCCAGTCCAATGGAGCACAACTCTATCACCTGCAAAAGGAGTTGAGTGACTTAGTGCAAGGGTCAAATGACATTGTTGGATATTTCACAAAGATCAAAAGTTTGTGGGATAAGCTTGATGCTTTGAGCACTTCTGTCAACTGCACATGTAACGACCAATGTGGTGGAAAAGCTAAAATGGGTAAGTCTCTTCAAGATGAGAGGTTGATTCAATTTTTGATGGATTTGAATGATGTCTATGTCGCTGGTAAGAGTAACATACTAATGCTCTCACCACTATCCTCTGTGAATCATGCTTACTCACTCTTAATGCTAGATGAAAAACAGAGAGAAGTGTTTGTTAACTCATATTTTTCAGGAAGCTCTGCCTCTTTCTTGGCTACAAATCAGACCACTCATGGTCAAAAGTTTGGTTATTATGAGTCTAAAGCTAAGAAGAACAATCTAGTTTGTTCAAACTGTAAGAAACTAGAGATCAGTTGATAAATACTTCAGAATCATAGGCTTTCTAGCTGATTTCAAGTTCACTAAGACCAAGAAATTTCAAGGAAATGTGAAAAGCAATGTTGCTTTCATAGACAATACTCAGGAGCAAAACTTTGGTGACTTTGAGAGAGATAATATGGGACAATATTTCTCTCCAGATGAGTACTTCATCATGCAAAAATGAACCAATCAGGGAGTTCTACTGGAAACCCTGTGGACAATGTAATAATCTGTGCTAGTAAACTTTTTAACAAATGATCTTGTAAGGCTTTTGTTTTGAAACATAAAACATGAATTTTGAATTTAGGAGCAACAAAACATATGTGTTTTGATTCAAAGTCATTCTTGTATCTAAATAATCTTTAAAGTCCAGTGTATGTTGATCTACCTAATTCGCAAATTTAAGAGTTGAAGTAACTTGGTCTGTTAGTATCAAGTTACATCCTAAACTTATACTTGAAAATATCTTATTTATTCCTTCTTTCAGATACAACTTCATTTCAGCCTAAAAATTATGTAAACAATTTAGTTGTTTACTAATCTTTTCCTCTTTTGGTTGTTATCTGCAGGGCCCTTCGATGAAGAGGCTACTAAAATTTGGCAAAACAAGAAAGAGTCTTTATCTTCTAGAGTCAAATTTTCAATATCCTAAGGATTTCGTTGGCAGGGATGTTGTCACGTCCAAGCTAGATAGTCCTAGATGTCTTTCTGTTTCAACAATGAGAAATGTTTGTTCCAGTTAACTATTTCATTCTCTTTTTTATTCTATTTGCTATATTTGTCAATTAGCAAGACAATCAAAATTACCTTTTCAATCTAGTGAGATTAAAAGCAAGAATCTTTTTTAATTAATTCACATTGATACATGGGGACCTTATAAAAGTACCACACATGATGGATACAAGTACTTTTTAACTATAGTTGATGAATATAGTAGGGGGACTTGGACTTATTTATTGAAAACAAAGAGTAACACTTTTACAATTTTAAATTTTTTTTGTCTATGATTGAAAAACAGTTTAGTACAAAGGTGAGAGTCATAGATCTGATAATGCTTTAGAGTTGGGAAGAAGTAATTTATCCTCGAAATTCTTTGCATCTCAAGGAATAATTCATCAAACCTCTTGCATCCACACTCTACAACAAAATGAAGTTGTAGAAAGGAAACATAAACATCTACTTGAAGTTTCTAGGGCTCTTCTTTACCAATCTAAATTACCTATTTTCTATTGGGGAGAATGCCTACTCACAATCACCTTAGATACCCTTACAAAATTCTCAAAGGAATGACACCCTATGAAAAATTATTCAAAAAATCATTAACCTATTCCTACCTTAGAAGTTTCGATTTCTTGTGTCATGCAATAATTAGTTCACATAATAGAGGAAAGTTTGAGGCTAGATTCACTACTTGTGTATTCATAGGTTATCCCTATGGGAAGAAGGAATACAAACTTCTAAAATTAAGTAGCCAAAAGATTTTTATTTTCTAAAATATCATACTCAATGAAGATGCATATCATTTTTCCACATCTTCGAATTAATCAAATTCAACACCTATTTTCATACCAAGCAATGTGTCAGATATTCCTATTTCTACATTTTTCAATCCTGAAAATATAATCATTCCTCCCGATACTACATATACATAAATTGAATCGCCTATTGTTTTTCCACCTGAAGAACAAATTCATTCAGCTTCTCAATCTACTCACATTTCCTCACCATATATTTCACCTATTTCTGCTCCTAGACCTGAATCAAGGAAATTAGAAAGAACTCACACTCGACTTTCTTATCTTGAGGAATATATTTGCAATGTTGTATTTCTTACTAATTTGACAGATATTTGTTTCACACAACCTATCAATCTACAAAAATTATTCTTTTGATAGCTTATCAACTTTGAATTAACATGTGATGAATTCTGTTTCTAACATCTCTGAACCAACAAACTTTATCCAGGATGAAAACATGCCATGAAAAATGAGTTTCAAGCACTAATTCAGAATCATACATAGGAGGTCGTGGAATTGCCACGGGGAAGAAAGTCTCTTCCTTGCAAATGTGTATATATGATTAAACACCATTTAGATAGATGTATAGAAAGGTTAAAGGTGAGACTAGTTATCAAGGGAGATATTCAAAAGGAGGGAATTGACTTCAATGAGACCTTTTCCCCCATAGTCAAAATGACTACAATAAGGTGTCTCCTCACAATTGTAGTCAAAAGTGGATGGCAAATTTCACAACTTGATGTGAATAATGCCTTTCTATATGAGGAATTAGAGGAAGAGGTGTACATGAGGTTTCCTCCCGGAATGCTTGCTCTTAGTCGAAAACATGTATGCAAACTCAGGAAATCTCTATATGGATTGAGATAAGCCTCCAAATAATGGTACGCAAGATTAACCAAGACTCTAAATTCCAAAGAATTCACCTCTTCAATGAACGATTATTCACTATTCTTTAGATCAAATCCAAGTCAGGATCTTTTTCTCTTTTCAACCAAGTGATTCTCTTTACTCGCATTTTGTGACGCAGATTGGGGGTCTTACCTTGACACTCGAAGATTCATCAGTGGATTTCTTATTAGTCTTTGAGGATCTCCAGTTTCATTGAAGTCAAAGAAACAAGCTTCCGTGTTACTGTGGAGTACCACTCTATGAGAAAGTTAGTTGCCAAACTCACTTAGTTGACTCGATTACTCATAGATCTTGGAGTCAATCCTTCAATTCCAATTTCGATTCACTCCGACAACTAAGTCGCAATATATATTGCTCAAAACCCTGTGTTGAATTGGATTGCCACTTTGTAAGACAACAATTCTTATATGGTTTGGTATCTCTTCAATTTATTCCATCTTTATCACAGCTCGCTGATATCTTCACCAAATCTCTATTCGGACCAGCACATCATGCGGGGAGGTGTTGGAGCTGAATTATCAAAATCTGCTACATATGTAGATGTGGAAATGAATCACAAGCTTAACTCTAAAGAAGAAGAGCACATGTGGCAACATCAAAGACAATCACCGAAGAAATGATCAAAATAATCTCAAACACTTGATCTCATTGAAGGAAAACAAATGACTAACAACGGATAGAATTTGCAGGTACTCATTTTTTGTACAAATACAGTAAAACAATAGTTATGTATTTGGCATCTAGTGTAGAGTCAATTATACATCAACATGTATAGGAAATCTGTTCTTTTTTTATTTCCCTTTGGCTACTTGTATATATACATTGTACAGATGAATGAAAGAAGGCAAGATTTTTTTTCCCCCAAATCTGATTCTTCTGTTGATTACCTTTCTTCAGAGTAAAGACATAGCTAATGACGTTACGCAATGCGAGTGTTAAATTGTGACAAGATTCAAGTGAAGATTTGATAGGAAGATTTTTTTCTTCATTGGTATTAAAAGTCAAAGG
>JBCEWC010012995.1:0-15423 GCA_038996855.1 Solanum aculeatissimum | reverse complement strand
ATTTTAATTATTTCTTCCGCACTTTGTCATTGTAATTGGATTTTTGGCTGACTTGTCTTGGTGGGATAAGACGAGTGTCATCACACCCATTTTTGGGTCATGATATATATGTAGAACTCAAGAGAGCAAATCAAGAATAAGAGATCACAAAAGGAAAGAACAAATGGTCCTCATATCAGGGGATTTTTGTAACACCTTAGAAATTACTAAAATACCTCTAGACAAAAGATTGCTCGCATAACATATCTTTCCAAACTCTTTTGGCAAATTCGAGGCCAGAAATGCGATCAGCACGAAAAATTATGTGAAAAAATGATCTTGGTTGATTTTTAGAGCAACCGAATTAAAAAATAATTTTTCGAGGCAAAAATGCAATTCTAGAAAAGTGCGCGACATGTCTGCGTTGCAGACTTGCGGTCGTTTTTATCCTAAAATTAGTTTTAAAAATTAAGGGCATTCTAGTCTTTTTTTTCACTCATCCTAGACAAAAACTCCATCATTTTGAGGTTATTTTTACCCTAAAATCAGTAACCTACGCTCATTCTTTTCACTTTCACGTAATTTCCTTCAGAGAATGGCGATTAGAAAGAAAAGGAGAAGGGCTAGGGTTTGAGAAAGTCTCTCCAATTTTTCAAGAAAATTCGTGCCTAGGTATGTAAGGCCACTTAAAATTCTATTTTCGTGTCTAATCTATATTTATTATCAAGAATTCTAGTCAAGAGTCAAGTCAATTTAATTCATATGATCTTATGGAGAAATTCTAGAACTTTATCATGAAATTCTTATTATCCCATTATTATTATGCTAAGAACTTTATTGTTGAGTACATCTCTTTAGATTCTTGAAGTATTACTACATTTACAAGAACCTTAGATAAGTTTTGAGAACCATTCTATTATCATGCTTTAATTGCATTGAAAAGTTAGCCAGTCCAAAGTATGAGTTAGTTTCAAGAAGTACCTCAACATGAGTTATAATAGTAACTTATTTACTATACTATTTTTTGAGCATAGCATATCAGTTTTGAAAGACCAGTCTAGTTAGTTAAGGTATTTTGTATTACTATTCATCATGCATAAATTTCAGAGTTTGAGGAAACTTGAGAGTTCCAAATGCATCATTTTATCAATAAAGAGCATGATTATTTTCTTTCTTTAAAGAAAGCATTACCAGTTATAAGAAAGCATTACCAGTTTTGAGAAAGAAAAACCAGTTTAAAGAAAATATATTGAGCCAAGGCTCCAAGTAGCAGATTTTCAGTTTTCCCCTAAAGTGGGCATTTTTACTGTTATTGAGCACAATGCATGTTTTGGGAGTAGTATTGAGCACCGATATAGATACGAGTTTAGATAACTCTAACCCCATAAATTACGTAGCCAGCGTAGGATAGGATTGTACTAAATGTACAACTCCTCATATGCCACTGAGATGACTCAGTTTATATGGATCCTCAACACTTCGTCCCTTACCCTGGCAAGGTATAGGATGGCTCTGGCAACGTGGGCAAGACGTTGTATCATCGCGAGGCTCATAGTGATGGTTGTCGGTTAGAGAAACTCCCTAAATTACAGTATTAATTATTTTCAAACACAAACAGAGTTGTATTTATTTATGCATTAAATCAAATATTTTACTTATATTGCATTGATTATGTTACTGAGTTATTTCCTGAGTTAAGTCTTTGTGTTGAGCATCCTATTTTGAGTTTTTATTTTGACTATTTTACATACCATACATTTCATGTACTGACGCCCTTTGGCGCTGCATCGTTTTATGATGCAAATTCAGGTATCTATATAATAGCAGACATTCAGTAAGACAGTTTTTTAGAAGCAGTTGGTGAGACCTCTTCGCTTTCAGAGGACTCTAGTTAGTTTAGTTTTATGTATTTTATTTTATAGTTAGGTAGTTGTGAGTCTTGTTGCGGCACCTATCTTCAGTATAGTAGAGGCTTCATGGACAGAGTTAGTGAGTCAGTCTAGTCTTTTCATTCAGACATTTTAACCATTATTACTATTTGTATAAAGAGATATTTTCAAATTTTGTATAAAGCATGATTGAAATTCTTTGAGTTTTATTAAATACTTTAAAAGGTTCATCTTGTAAAGTTTCTGCATGCAAGTTAAAGTTTTCAGTTGAGTAAGTCAGTCAGGCCAAGGGTTCACTTGGAGACCAACAACGATTTTCGAGTGTCGACCACGTTCAGAGTGTAGACTCGGATCGTGACAATTTCCACCTGTACAAATGAATTAAAGATGGGAAGGACAAAAGAAAACAACCAAGTACCATGGATTCCTGCGAGACGATTTTGGAAGGTAGCAGCAATCATGGAAGACATAATCAAATACCATGAATTCTCGTGCGATAATTTTGGAAGGAAACAGTCATAAAGAAAAAATCAAGCCTTATACAAAAAGGAAGCAGTCACCAATGAGGCTCCTATCCTGCCTCAATGGAACGATTTCTCAAAGAGGAAGAACATCAAAATCTCGAGGATTTTGCCTTATTCTTGGAAATCGAAAATTGCATTCCTTTTCAAAGATCAAATCTCTTTGGTTGCATTTTTCATTTTCCTCCAATTTGTCAAAGCTATATAAATGGCTGAAAATCGAATGAAGACACATACACATTGTCTAAGTCTTTTTGTCTATCTCTATTCTATCCTTATTCTCTTTGAATTATTGCGTAACAAAAAGGAAAAAGAGAGAAAATTACACAAGTGATGAGGCATTGTATCAAAAGTTCAAACGAAAGAAAACAAAAAAAAAAAAGGGAGAGAAGAATTATTGAGTGTAGATTTGGGTTCTACTGTTTGTATTCATCAACAATCTTAAAGCTTGAAGAGATCACCCTTGCAACCCATGGGAACTGGACATAGGTTTCACGTCAGTTTTAAACCAGTATAAAACATTTGATGTTAACTTTCTTTTAAGCACTTTACTTTTTATTTGTTTTACATTTTGTGATAAGTTGCTCAGAGTTGAGGGGGAGTTTGATTTTTTAAAACAAGGTTCGGAGAGACGGAAATAATTTTCACCCGATTTAAAACCTTAACTTAAGTTTGGGCCTTTTCTCAGTCTATATATTACAAACAAACTCACATAACTATTACCTTCAAAAGTTTGACTACAAGAAAAGCAAAAATGGAGTACAAGTTAGTGTTATTATACACAACTTTGGCAGTAGGGGTTTTAACCCTTACTAGTATTCTAAAAAGAGCAAATGGATGATTTTTCACAATGAAATTTGGCTCAGAGAAATGTCACTTGCCTCCAGGTGAGACGGGCCGGCCATTAATTGGGAACATGCTTTTTTTCTTCCAATGTTTCAAAGATGGTAATCTTGGCTCATTTGCATCCTACTTTGTTACTAGGTAAGATCAATTTCTCTTTATTTTCATTGTTTCTATCAAATCTAATTGACAGAATTCGATAAATATTTCGATCCATTTGATCTCTTCAACTAATTAAACTAAACACACTTTTCTTTTTAGGTTTGGACAGGGCAGGATGTACGAGGCGTTCATACCTAGAAAGCCAAGCATTATCATGACAACTTCAAGTTGGTGGAATTACAAAAGAAGAAAGAAAACGCCTTCGTCAAATAACAACTCCAATAAAAAGTGAAGTATCATTATCCTCAAATTACTTTGATTGTGTAAATGAAATTGTGAAGAATTGATTTGAGAAATTGGCTACTTTGGAAGAACCAATTGATATGTTATTTATAGTGAAAAAGCCAACATTTGAGGTTTCTATGCAAATTCTTATTGGTGGTGGTGGCATTGGGCATCAAAAATTGCTTGATGTTCTCTTTGAGGAGACTATTTATCTCATTAGTGCTTGTCATGCCTTGCCTATTAATATTCCAGGATTTGCTTACAATTAGGGCAATCAAGGTAAAATTTTGTTGTTTAGGTACAAAATTTGTTCGTCTTTTTAGTAGTATAATCTAACAGCCTCTTAAGTTGTCAGTAAATTTCATGTAGACATTCAAACAAGGTTTTGTTCCAATTGAAAAACTTAATGCATGGTAAAGTGTCTAACTAAAAGAGCACACTTTAGGTTCAAACTTTTGAACGTTATCTCAAGTGCATATCAAATAGTCAAGTTAATCATATAAAATATAATTTTTTAAATTTATTTATTTATTTAATCCCCGTCAATTGAAACATGTTTAAGGTTTTATGACTTTTTAAGCCTTATGTGTATGATCAAATAAGGTAACATATTTCAATTGGTTAAACTTATCTATGTAATTGACATTTAAGGAACACACACATAAGTTTTTTCCAAAATCTAAATTGAAAGTGTCAAACAAAAATCATTTTATCATGTGTTCAGATGTTTAAATAAAATTTGTAACAAATCAAAATTTAAATATCTAAATAAAATATACTGACAAATTTAAGAGATGATTAACGTACCAAGCCTTTATAATCTTGTTTTGCTTCTTTGATATGGATTTGTAACCTTTAATGATTTCAGGCTAGAAGAAGAATGGTAAAGATATTTCAAGAGATATTAGATGAAAGAAAAGTGATGATTGGGAAAAACAAAAGGGGGAGAAGTCCAACATTATGCTTGATATGATGCTAGATGATTATGATGATGAAGGAAAAGCATTTAGTGATGACAAGATCATTTCAGTGCTTATTTCTTATACATTTTGATTATTAAACTCAAATATTTTTTTATATATTTAGGCAATGAGTTGGGGGGAAAATAAGTTTTATCAGTAACATTTCATATTGATTGTGTCTTTTCTACTCTGATACATTCACACAGAATTCATCTTCACGCGCACTCCTATTAGTGGTAAAGTCACATAGTATTCAGGAGGTTCATCTACATAGAGTTTTCTTAGCTTGAATGCGATTTTCTGAATATCGTCTCAGAAATAAATCCTCCAACTTTATGTTATATAACCTTCATGCCCACGATCAGCGGAGGAGCCACATTGAGATTAAGGGGTTCGGATTAGGGGAACCCACGATCGACGAAAAATTATACTATTTATATGGTAAAAATATTTTTTTATGTATATATAATAGATGTTGAACCTCCTTCGTTTAGTTTGTGCGTCTGCTTCTTAAAATTTTGAACCCCCTTAAAGAAAATCTTAAATCTGCCAATGACTCAAACCTCTAAGAGTGTTTGTCTAAATTATATATAATATTTTTTATTCACAAACTAAATCCAAGAAAGTAAATATAGGGGTGGTTTTGTCTTTTAATATTTTTTTTAAAGAAAAATAAATGTCTCTTTAATTTTCAGGGGGAACAAGAGGATATAGTAAAGAAAAGATCAACTTCAAATGAAGTATCCTAATGATGTAAGATTTAAATAAGTAATTTTTTATTTTATTTTTTGTTAATATCTTTTTCAAAGTTTAAGTCAAACAATTTGGAAAAATTAACATGCATTTTTATATTTCTTTTTCAAAATTGAAAGGTAATTGATGAATCATTGCGTATTGGCATCAAAACAATATTCTTTACAGAGGCCAAATAATTTCATGAATTAAAATAATTAAAATTATTTTTCTTTATTTAGGAACAACTAAATTTAACTATTTCTTTTGCTGGTCTTTTCAAAAGATCACACATGTCGAAACAAACACTACTAGAAATAAAGATTTTTTTTATCATGAATGAGTAAAATATTTGACATTTTCAGATAATTATCATTTGGACCCTCATATTTATGTCAAACCTAAAGAATTTAATCCTTCCAGATGGAATGAAAGTGACATGTCTTTATGTTCATGAATTTTCTTTCACTTAAAAAGGTTATTTGATTGCTGATTATAGTTATACATGTGTTCGTAATATAAAAAATAGTTATTCAAGTATTAATTATTTTTTTATATACAAAATAATATAAGTATCTGTTTGAATATAGAATTTAAAATTGAGATTCGAAAATTTGAGATTTTTAAAATTTGTAAATTTTCTCATAACGTCTGCATATACTTTCTTTGTTTATTTTTACTTGTCACTGTTTCACTTTTCGAGATTAACTTGACTAAATTTCAAAGCTAAATTTTATATTTGAAATCCAAAATTTAGATAGTTGAAAACTGTATGAAAAATACTATAAGTTGCAATTCTTCTCATATTAATATGATAAAACATGTACATCTTAAAATGTTGGTCAAAATTTCTATAGTTTGACCTCGATAAATAAAATAGTGATAAGTAAAAATGAACGGAGAGAGTATTAATTATATGAATTTGTAAGCTAATAGCCAAATATTACACATGACATGCTGAATTTTATATATAGAAACTAAAATGCTACAAATAGGATACTAATATAATGATTTTAATACATAAATAATTAACTTCCAAATCACCCCTTAATCAATGTGCATGCATGTAATTATTAAATTCCCAAAGATGTTCATGTGACAAATTTTACAGGATCTTGAAACCAGGCTCGAGATTTCTATAATTCTTCGTTATTTTCTTCTATACTACAAGTACGATTCTTTGTTTCAATCTATTTGTCTGATTTTGTATTAATTCGTATTTTAATTAATCACTATTATATGATGCAGGATCGAGAGGGAAAAATCGAATCACCTAAAAAATGTGTTGTGAGATTCAAGAAGTTCTAAGCAAAATCGAATGACAATTTTTTTTAAAAAAAAAAATTGGGATAGGGGAAGGGGATAATGGGGAGGAGATTACAATACGGGGAATCAAACCCTAGCAACATGATGAGAATTCAGATAGTCAACCAACTAAGCTACTAAGATCCCCAATCGAATGACAATTTCAATGTTTCTCCATTTTATTTTTACTTTTCTATGTAATTCATAGATTAATCACTTGAAAAGTCAAGATTCTAGCTATGTTCTAATTAATAAATACTTGAGCAAAATAAACATATGAATATACTTCAGATAAAAGCATTGGGCCGAAGGAGGAGGAAGGGAAGCCCAAATGCACATGTGTATAATTCGCTATACAATTCACAGTTTTTGTATAATGTTTGTATATTTCGCAATACAGTTCGTGCACAGTGTTTGTATAACTCACTATATAATTCACAGTGTTTGTATATTTTGCTATACAATTTGACTCGTACACAACTTTTGTATAGTCCCGCACAACGCTTGTATAAATCGCGCAAATTATACAAAACTCAAACTCTAATTATAGCTAGATGTTTGCCGCAAGCCATAATTAATTCAAATTATAACTATGTTGGCTAGTTAACTAGTATATATTTGTTTATCCGCATAATTTTTTCTATAAATTTTCCTAAAACAAAAGAATAATGCCCAAATTAATATCTAGCCTGTATCAAGTGAATGGGCCACTTGGGCTACAATTGGTGACTAGCTGGGCTCTTGTGGCTCCAACAACCATATGGAGTTGGAGGACAAAGTGCTTGAAGAATTTAATATTTCTCTATTTAAATTGGTTAGTGTAAATGTCATGACCTCCAAAATTAGGGTTGAGTATAAAATAACAAAAATCGATTTATCGAATAGGACTAAAATTTTTAGTAATTTGGTATTCGATAATTTAGTATTTGGTATGATATTCAGGAGTAAAATTTTAGAATTACGGTATATTTTAGATTTAGGATTGATATGAGACATTAGTATCATTTGGTATTCGATATTTTTTCCGAATACCGTATTAAGGACATATATTAACATGTTCATTACTTATTAGTACAAGTCCAAACAGAAATTTATGGATTAAACATAAATAATTCAAATTTGTTTTCCTTGACATCTTCTTACTTGTTGACATCCTATTGTGCCTTCACATAGAAAAATAAAATAATTGGAGTAGTAGTATTGACTTTGTAATACAATCGACTACGACTTTAATACGGTATTACCGAATATCATATAGAATCACAATTTAATTTATCAATTATCGAAATAAATATTTGGTATCTATATTTAACTATCAATTATTAAATTATTAAACCCAAAATATAGGAATCAAGAACTAATTTTTTTTCTTAATTTGGATACTCTAATCTTTTATTTCAAATTGTGTGAATTCCTCTCAATCTTTGTAATAATCAAAGTAATATTGACCTATGTATCTACATATTATTTTTAAATTATTTTTTTTACTAATTGTGCATATTGAAAGAAATATTCCTATAGGTATTTAATTTGTTCAATACAAATATTCAATAAACTACTCAAGGTATAGACTTATATTTTTATTTTATTTTTGTTAAATAAAAAAGGAGTTTTTTTAAAACAATTATTTTTATTTGTTGAAATCCCATATTAATTATGGTCGTAGTCCAAGACAAGGAATTTAATAAAAGCAGCCATTCCCTCCACGGGACGGTAAGTTGAATTATATGGTCTGCAAAATTTAATGCAATCTCTATTAAAAGACTCTATCTTTGACCATATTTTGCCATACCTTTGCTACTTTAAAATTAAAAAAAATAAAAAACTAAACGAATATTTCTTCGTCTCAAAATAAGTGGTGCTTTTAATTTAAGTTATTTTTAATTTTTGAAAAAAAAAAATATTTTTAGTGACTTATCTCTAATCAAAGAAAAGTTAAGTAATGATTCTTATTTATGTAAACAATGATTATTTGAAAGAATAAGATGGATTTCTTTTTTGAAATCATATAATATGATTTATTTTGAAATAAAATTAAAAAAAATTAAAACATTATTTATTTTGAAACGACGAGTATTCGATCATTGCATGACCAAATCATGAACGAAGAAGAAATAATCAAAACTTTGTTCTAAAATATCAACCTAAATTAATTAATAGGGAAATGGTTAAAAATATCCGTGAATTATTTGAAATGAACCAGAAATATCTCTTTGTTACGTTTTGGCTCAAAAATACCCCTCAATTAAATTTTTGGCTAAAAAATGCCCCTCAATTACATTTTTGGCTCAAAAATACTCCTCTCTCTAACGGAAATCAAAAAGAATTAAACATACCCCCGAACTATAAAAAATGGAGCAAAAATACCACTTGGCAAGATTTTGATTCAAAAATACCCTTCCCTTAAAATTTTACAAAAAAAAAGAAAAACTCTCTAACGAAAATGACACCATGCATGTTACGTGGACAAAAAGTATCACATGATCAGTCCACATGAAACTTCATTTAGGAACTTAAAAGGTTTTCTTCTCAGATATTATTTTCAAGACTAGCTTTTTCATGTCAAAAGGGACTGTTATTTCACTTGCAAACATCTCAAAAAATCGATCTCTGAATGATAACATTGATTCATCCCCTTTATAACGGTTGTCTCCTCCTTCTATCAGTTTCTCGAGTTCGATAGAATCCAATTCTTCAAATTTTTCAAACCTACGAAACTTGTATAGAAATTGTTATGCTCATGTTAGCAATGTAACACAATTAATATAAGTTATCACTTTCAAAAGATAATTTATTTGCAACTATAAATAATTTTTTTTTTAAAAATATAGTAAGAATTTGAACTACTTAAAGTCTGACAAAAGTTGATTTGAAGATGGGTTGGAGTTGATTTTTTTAATGAAAAAGGAATATTTTAAATAATAACTTTAAAATTTTAACGGATGGTTATTTTTTAACTGAAAAGTAACGAAGGGTATTTTTGCTCCATTTCTAATAGTTAAAGGGTATTTTTGGTCCTTTTTCATTTATGTTAGGACAAAGGGTATTTTTGATTCAGAAATTTAACAGAGGGGTATTTTTTAGCCAAGAATATAACGGAAGGATATTTTTGAATCAAAACGTAACGAAGGGGTATATTTGCTCTATTTCAAATAGTTCAAGGATATTTTTAACTATTTTTCCTTAATTAATTAATTAACACATGTTGTTGCTATTATACTGTCTACTCATTCCATTAATTAAAGAACTTTTTAATATATTTAGTTGTTCGATTAAAAAATAATTATATTCATTAGAGGATATACATAAAAATTCCTTAAATAAAATGGCACCATTTTGAATATGTTTTTATTATTCAAATGGTATAAACTAAGCCACAAGAGTATGTAACTAACCAGAAAATCTTTTGTTTCATTTTATTTTATTTTCTTATAAATGGCTAAATTTATCATCACAGTTTAACATTTAAAAAAAAATTAAATCTTTGTGCAAATATAACAGTATTGGTTTGAATTCACCATTATATATACAAATAAACAAAATTATTTAAGGCTTTCTTCTCACCCTCACATGGAGCAGTGCTAAAAAGAAGTGATAATTTTCAACTAAGTGCAAAAAAAATACTTTCTGTGTTTGGATTTATGTGATATTTTTATTATACTATTTATTTATAGTTAAAATTATTTTATTCATATATAGTCGAATCTCCTTCAACTAATCTACGTGCTTACTTTTTCAAATTTTGAACTCTTTCATTGAAATTTTGACTCCGCCACTGCTAAAAAGGAGGAAATAAGAATATAAGATGCCAAAAATTATTGCTTTTAAAACAACATTTCTCCATCATAAGAATGACCATACCAAAATTTACCAACATGGGATTATTGCTAATCCCAAAGCATTACAAAATGTAAAAACATGATTATTGTTGGTAGTGTGCAATAATTCTTCTTATAAGGTTTATATTTGACTATTTGCTGACTTACATTAACTTTATGTTGGGAGTCTCTTTCCATCTACTTTTCCCTTTTATATAACTCTAGGTAGTCTTCTAAAAACTTTTTTCCTTTCTAGAAAAGAAAAAGAAAAAGTTTGATAGGATAAAAAAAAAGGGCTAGTCCGGTGCACTAATTAAACTTCTGCTATGCGCAGGGTTCCGAAAAGGACCTGATCATAAAGATCTATTGTATATAAGACTTAAACTCATGATCTCCTGATCACATGATAACAATTTTATCAGTTACTCCAACACATCCTTTCAAAAGTTTGATTAGATACATGAAAATATCTAGTCTTTAATTAATGTCCCACAAGTTCTTGTTGCAAAGACAAATAAGATCACTTTTTCATACATAATAAAGTCAATCTTTGACCATATTATAGAAAGCCCCCCTTTTCAATTTTTGCCGGCATACACCTACTTATGCACCAAACACTTGGTGTATATACTATCAATAGGATAATTAGAAGCCTCTATATACCAATAAATTAGGAGGTCTCCTAGATTTTTTTAACTTCTAGAAGCTTAATATGTAGTGACTAATGGATACTATTATATCGTGGGCAGTTGCGGAGTCAAGATTATTGTTAGGGGTTCAAAATTTTAACAAATAGGTATATGAACTAAGCGAAGGGAGTTCGACATCTATTATATATATACATAAAAAATTATTTTATCATATATAAATAGTATAATTTTTCGCCAATCGTAACCCTTTAATCTCAATGTGGCTCCTCCGCTGATCGTGAGCATGAAGGTTATATAACATAAAGTTGGATGATTTATTTCTGAGACGACATTCAGAAAATCTCATTCAAGCTAAGAAACCTTTATTGAAATTTCTCTTTGAGACCGAGATAGTTTACTTATTTGATAGTAGTTGTTAAATGATCAATGGGTTTAGATCAAATGTGAATGTTGGATATATTACACATCTATTTATGGTCCAGATCGACACCATTAAAATGAGAGTTTAACTTTTATATATGTGTGGATAAAAAAAAATCAAAAAAGAAAATGACTTAATTAGCCGGGGGGAAGGGGAATGAGAAGCAAATTACAAGATAAGGAATTGAACTCTCACTGATAAGATGAAAGTCCACATAATCAATCAACTGAACTACGAAAATTCTCTTTGTACTGATAGTTTTTATATATACACACATAGCATAATAGAAGCAAAAGCAATAAGAGGCAATTATGTATGAAATTGGAAATACCATTAGAGACAATTATAATATATATCATATATATAATTGAAAAGAAAAGAGATCATGAACTTTTTGTAAGTAGTCAAGTCTATAGTTAGTTATGGCCTAATAGTAACTTTTTAAGCTTATTAACTTTTCTCTGTTTGCTTTTTACCTTTTCTATAAAAGTTGTTAATAGAAAGAAAGAAAGAAGGGGGTTAATTAAGTGCCTAAATGGGGATAGGGTATCCTATGACCCATAATTTAACAATTTCTTTTATGATATAATCAGAGGCAAATTCAAGATTTATGATGTCATCATTCTTTAAGGTTTTTTAACGTTAGATTCATTATAGTTTTTAAAATTATTGATTCATATCTCTACTATTTTGTCTCAATTTTGTGAATTTCTACATAAACACTGATTATTCCAGATGAATCAAGCACAAGCCATGTGTAGTTGTCTCTCAATATAATCATCTGACATTTGATATCCACCATTCTAATTTACGTTGTGTAGAAATCATTAAACAAAAGTATTGTTTCCTCTATCAGAATCTCCTCCGCTCTTGTAATTTAAATTCAAGAACTGATTATTAATTAAGGATGAACGAATCTTATCCATCTCACGTTCGCTTTTAGTTAATAATAGTGTTTGTTTCACAAAATGACAACATTTGAGACAATTTAGGTTTGCGTGAAGATGACTTTTGCTTGCATATACCAAATTAAATCATGATAACGCGGTTTACTTAAGTCAATTGTGGTATCATTAATCAACTTTATCCAACATAATATCCCAAAGGTAAAAATTGGAAAGTAGTACTAATAGAAAATAGATTCTAAATAATAATAATAACAATGAGTGTGTGGTATGCATTTTGTTTTATGCAAATGAATTTCATCATAAAAGAAAAAAGAACTCTATGAGATTTGAAGACTAATTGGAAGAATATAATAAACGAAAAATTGACGCGGATAAGCAAATATATATCAGTTAATTAGCTAACATAACTATAGTTTGAATCAATTATGGCTCCCGGCAAACATCTAGCTGTAATTACAGTTTGAGTTTTGTATAATTCGCGCAATTTATACAAACATTGTGCGCGAATCAAATTGTATAGAGAAATATACAAACACTGTGAATTACATAGTGAATTATACAAACGTTGTGCACGAATTGTATAGCGAATTATACAAACGTATACAAATATTGTGCAAATTATACAAAAACTGCTATAACTATGGTTACAAAATATAATTACCTGAACTATAACTATGAAATATAATTGAGATATTTTTAAATGACTATATATAAAAATTTCTCATTAAAATAATAATCAAAATGTATATATTTGACTCTAAAAAAATTATAATAAATAAAAAATAATGGAGGAAATATCATTCCTCTTTGGTGTGAGACATCATTTAATAAAAGTGAAGAAACGTGGACTTATAATTATGTTTTCCCTACCGCACAAGAAATTAATTTTCCTTTATGGACCGCATCTATATAACTCATACTAGTATATTTTGCATGTAGATAAATTTGTCATTATATTATTATTTTTATTATTATATTTTTTTCGATAAACTTACGTAGTTCATAAATAATATACTGTCCAAGAGAATAGTTAATCGTGTATACTATGGAAACTTATTTTTATGAAGGATTTTAGCCTTTTAAATTAATAATTTTTATATATTAAATAAATTAAGCATGTATACTCCTTGATAGTGCTTCACATGTATGTTAGATGAAATTTATTAATTTACTTTCTTTTAAACTTACCAATTCACATAAACATTTAAGTGTAATTGATTAGGTTTTTAGTTTTTCTTTTTTATTTCTCACCCTAGGTTTAATACGATTATTGAAGTTTTGACTAAATCTGAATCATATATTGCATGATTCATTTAGAGATAATGTTTTCACTATTTTTTTTTATATTCAGAACTCAAACTCGAAACTTCTAATTAAAGATGGAACAATCCTATCAGTTTAGTATTTCAATTTGCAAAAATTTTTCCAAATTGAGATATGAGTACTATTAGATTAAATTAAGAGACCTTTTTCTTTTTATTAGCTCTAACTGAATCTGAATTACACATTATATGATTCATTTAGAGATAATATTTTCACCAAAATTTTCTTTATACTCAAAATTTCTGATTGAAGATGAAACAATGGTATCAATTTAGTGTTTAAATTTGGAAAAATTGATCCAAATTGAGATATGAGTAATATGAGACGGCAACCAAAATTGGTCCACACTTGGACCAACAACAAAAAAGTAAGACCCAACATGTAATATGTATTTCAAGATAGGGCCAAGATTTCAACAAAAGTGCAAAGCATGTGCCACCTACTAATTATATATACACTAGCAAGCACAAAGGGGCATGTGCAATCTCACACGGCCTTGATGCCAAGTGTCCTAAGGGAGGTGCACGCAAGCCACATGCCAATGACTCAAGTTCTAGTAAATGTATTTTTTTAAGTTGATTTTAGCTGACATTTCTATTCGTTCATTTTTAGTGTACTTTGTTTTTCAGAAAATTTATCTTGTATATAATATGGTATGATTTTATTTTGAAAGAATCTTGATTTTTTTTGTCATAAATGATTTGTTTGTCTCGAAATGAGTTGATTGATAGGAAAACTTTAATCCATTGAGTCTTTCAATATAAATAGAAAGCTTTGAGAGTGTCATGTTCTACGAGCTCAAATTACGTGATTGAATAAATCTTCTTATGGGTCAAGGGTTTCTTTTCCCTCGCTTTAGCTTCTTGACACTCCGATTTATATTTTTTAATATAGAGAAATATAAGTAGATACTTAAACTTCAACAAATAGATACATATTTCCTATGTGTAATAATACAAATCAACTACTATGCACGATGACAAGTGTATCTAACTCAATCATCATGTAGGACGCGAGTTTCAACTTGTTTAACTTTATACAAATTTAAATATTTATTTATGTACATTTAACGATAACAGGCGTAGATGTTAGTTTAGGTAAAACTAAGAGACCTTTTTTGTATCCTTTTCTTTTTCTTTTTATCTCACGAATTAATAAATTCAAACTTCATAAACTCAAAAATATAAAATTTAAATTCACTAATTTATGATATTAAAGAAAAACAACTTCACACAAATAATATCAATTGTGTGTAGCATAAAATGATTTTTTTTAAAAACTTATACTACCTAATGGCCTGATAGTAGAACCAATATTCTGTTAAGAAATTTAAATTTTTAAAAAGTTAGTGTATGAAGAAATTAAGAATTATATATATCCCTTGATTATTCTATGGGGTATAACGTATATATATTTTATATCTTATCAGGATAATATGGGATATTAATGTCCATATATACGTGCTTCAAAGTTTTCTTATTTGTACGTGATATTTATTATCTAATTATCCATAAATATATTATCTCTTTATTTTATGATTCTTAAACTAGATATATTGTTAGCTAAAGTTTCTAAAATTACATTTCATAACTTTGATCATAAAAATTATTTTGTATAAAAAGTGTATGTACACGAGCCTTATACAAAATAAAATTACGCTATTAATTACTGATTTACTATAATTA
>JBCEWC010012994.1:0-15424 GCA_038996855.1 Solanum aculeatissimum | reverse complement strand
TATGATTGGCTTGGGAATGTGCTTTTGTGGAAAGTCCCTAACCCTGCTTGCCCCCATAGCTTGAGTCATACTTACCCGCCCTTTAGAACGTAATTGCTATGTTCTATATGATTCATGTTTGTCCCATTCCCGGCAACCTCCCCATAGCTTGAGTCCAAAGCCCCGGAATCCCCTAGACTTACATACTAATTATTTATTGTACGCGCTTCTGAACCACTGATGTGTGTGATGATGCTATGATGTCTTGATCGAGGACTCTCGGGTTCTCCTTCGCCATGTCACATCTAGGCCCTACTCTCAGGTCGTGACACTCATGTTCAAATTATGTTGAGAAAAGATGTATTTGAGACTCCGGTGATTGATGAAGATCTTGCAATGAACCCCATAAAGATAATACCGCCATAATTTCAACACAAACACCACCGCAACCAACCCCAAATCATGGGTAGGGTAGTTCTTCTCATGTACCTTCAGCTGTCTAGAAGCATAAACTATCACCTTCCCCCACTGCATCAATATACCACCCAAACCCATACCAGAAACATCATAATAAATCATAAATAGCACTCCCTTCTTGGGTAAAGCAAGAATAGGTGTTGAAGTCAATATATCCTTGAGCTTTTGAAAGATCGCCTCACACTCCTCAGACCACTGAAATGCCACATCCTTCTTAGTAAGTTTGGTCAACGGGGCTATTATAGAAGAGAATCCCTGAACAAAACATCGATAATACCCTACCAAATCAATGAAACTTTAAATCTCATTCACAAAAGTAGGCCTAACTCATTCACGAATAGCTGCCACCTTGGACATATCAACCATAATACCATCCTTTCATACTATATGCCCAATAAATGCAATAGACTCAAGCCAAAACTCATACTTTGAAAACTTGGCATATAACTTCTCCCCTCTTAATCTTAGGAGTACTATCCTCAAGTGTTGAACATGGTTGGCCTCACTCTTGGAGTAAACTAAGATATCATCAATAAATTCGATCATAAATATGTCCAAGTAGGGTTTGAACACTCAGTTCATCAACTCTATAAAAATAGTTGGGGCATTTGTCAACCCGAATGACATAACTACGAGCTCATAATGACCATAAAGGTCCGAAAAGCTATATTTGGGATATCAGACTCCCAAACTCTCAATTGATGATAGCTGAAACTCAAATCAATCTTGGAGAATACCAAGGCACTCTGTAACTAGTCAAAAGGATCATCAATACGAGGCAAAGGATACTTGTTCTTGATGGTCACTTTGTTCAATTGGTGATAATCAATACACATACGCATAGTTCTATCCTTCTTCTTCACAAATAAGATAAGTCGACAGAAGACAATAACAATGGATGTAGTGCCCGACTCCACATCAATAGGAAAGTTTATATCATAATTTGAAGGAACACCAGGCAAATCAGTCAGGGATACATCCATAAACTCTCTAGAAATCCTAGTGGTCTCCAATGATGAGGAGTCCTAAGAAACAACCCGAATGTGAGCTAAATATGACAGATAACATTTATCCATTAATCGGCAGGCATGCTATAAGAAATAACTCCCTTGGGTTAGGAGCTAGATGCTATAGTCCACACCAACTGAGGCAAATCCTGGCAAGATAAGGTCATGATCTTCGTATAGTAGTCAAGAATAGCATGATGAGGAAATAACCAATCCATACCCAATATCATACCCAATATCACATAGAAATTGACTATATCCAATAATATTAAGTCAGCAATAGTATCTCTCCCCTCAAAGGTGACAATACAACCCCAATACACTCGATTCACCACTAATGATTCACTTATCGGGGTGAAAACACAATAGGTTCAGTAAGTGGCTCATATATAATATCAATTTTTGAAGCAAAATAAGCCGATATATATGAATAATTAAAGCTTGGATCAAATAAAACTAAAGAAGAATGGTGGCATACTCGAACCATACCTGTGATAACTATATCAAAGGCCTCTACCTTGGTTTTATCTAGAACAACATAGCACACTTTACGACCACCATTAGCCTGTGGGCCTCTACGGGCTCCACCTTTCACAGTGCTACAACCTTCTCTGGTACCTTCCCTCATACCTTGAGAGGTGTCTCTAGCTGCTGGTGCTGGGGCTGGAGGGCTGACTGTGACCCTAAAGCCTAGGTGGGAAATGCACGATGTGGACAATAGTTGGCGAAGTTCTCAATATCATCATAAACATAACAAGCCCTTGGATCTCCCACCTGAGATGACTGTGTTGAAGAACCATAATGTTTGACTGTACCAAGAGAGCTATCATGGCCTGTCTGAGTAGGCCTAGACCTGTCAACACTATCAGATGCTAGAAGGGATGCTTGAACTACACTGCCCTGAAGGCCCTGCCTCTAAAATTCTCTATCCCCTGGTGAGTGCCCACTAATCTATCGATGGTGACAAAATCTCTTCCCGCCACTCTGTCTATCATGTCTGATGCGCTCTATCATAAGAGTGTGAGCCACTACACTCTAAAATGTACCTCTAGCCAGAAGTAAGAAAGTTGTGGACTCCTGAAGATACCCCACCAATTCCTTGGCGAAACACCGAATCCTTTCAAACTCAGTAGGGATGCTAGACAAGGCATAATTGGACAATACATGGAATCTAGACTCATAGTCTGGAACTAACATAAAACCCTACTAAAGTCTATCAAACTCATCCGTGCGATTATTCCGAAGGCTATATGGAACAAACTACTACATGAATACCCCTGTAAAATGCTCCCATATAATAGTTGGAGATCCAACAGGTCGACGAGCCAAAACTGACCTCTACTACTCTTTGGCTAGGCCGATAAACTTGTAAAAGGTGTAAGCAACTCCATGTGACTCGAGAATGACCAAATTACATAGCCCATCCTGACACTCTGACAAGAAATCATAAGCTCTATCTCTAAATGTACCATCAAATCTCGAGGGGAGCCAATCAGATAAATAACTCAAAACTCTTCTGCTCTGCACTAAACATGGATGGGCTAGCAGAAGATGGTGGCACCATAAATAGGAGTGGTGCAATAGATGGAGCAATAGACGATTCTGAAGCTATAAACCTGAATATGATGTAGATGCATGAAGTGGAACTATAGCAATCATTGGAGGATCCACTGTAAATGAGGAAGGACCCATATGGATCATGGTTGGCTCAGCTAGAGCTATAGAAGAGACAACTGAACCTGCAGAAGCTGGTGCATCAATAACAACTGGGGTTAGAGAAGCTTCCTCCAATCTAGCCAATACCCGCAAAAGAAGCTCCTGAATTAAGGGCGCAGCAGCAGGGGTTAGAGATGGTGAAACATAGTCTATAAGCCTCTCTGGCTCAAACTCAGGCTCTGGAGAAGTCGATCTAGCCTGAACTCTGGGTGGAGCTGCCCCTCTACCAGATCCTTAGCCCCTGGTCCTATCATGGACCCTACCTCGACCTCAAGTGGGAACCACATCAGCTAGTTCATGCTCTCCCACTGATCGTCGGTATCTGGTAATCAGCATCTGCATAGAAAGAGTAGATTAGACACTTTCAAAACAATCGATATGAAGAAAACACACAAATAGAAGCAAGACATTAAATATTTTCCAAAGATGGGTATACAGATGTCTATATACCGATTCACAATACTCTACTAGACACCCTATTCTTGACTCACGAGTCTAACAAACCTAGAGCTCTGATACAAAACTTATCACAACCCAAAATTGGATTGTGACTAAAGAAGAATAAAGTAAAGTAGAAATAATCACAACATATCACATGAATTTCAAAAACCTGGAGTCATGAGTACAAGAGCATCTAAAGTAGTATGAACGAATAAATACAAATGTCTCAAATGAAAAATACGATGTTATTTGATAATGTTTGATACAATATAAGAAATAGAAAATAACAAAAGAAATCTCAAGAGATCCATGACAACTCGAAGTCTGAGCCTCACCGCTAAGATCTAGAATAAAAAGAAGTCAGATCTGGTAAAGTGAATTAACTACCCTGATGAGGTCCCTGAGCTCGATCTGCAAGGAGGAAATAAAATAGGGGTGAGTACATTGAAATGTACCCAGTAAGTTCAACCAACTGGTAAGAGAAATCGAACAAGTATGTAATAATGAAGAATTGTATCACCTGCATCAAAAAGGTTAGTGTACAAATAACATATACGTAAGAGTAAGATAGATAACCATAATAACCAATGGTCCAATGCGAAGAGAGATGTGAATACAATGCATGGGAGCCTCATCAGGCCACAAACCAAGTGTCTCTCAACCTTGCCACCTGCCCGTGGTCAAAGGGTATCATAATAACTCAACCTTGCCACCTACCCGTGGTCAAAGAGTATCACAATATCTCAACCTTGTCACCTGCTCATGGTCAAAGGATTTGAAAAGTGTACATCTCACCCTTGCCTCCTGCCCGGGTCAAGGAATTGTATAATAAGTGGTACAATATCTCAAAAGTGGAGCATCTTACCCTTGCCTCCTACCTGAGTCAATGGATGGTACAATGAAATATGGATTACATGCATGTCAATGACCTAAATCAAGATATAAACATTGGCATCATGATACAAATAATGATACATAAGTCTCATATAATCATGGAGAACAATATCAAGTGTCATAATTGGTTCCCCAAACCATCAACATATGTCAGATCATCACAATTATATCAATAGTCAAGTGTACCAATAATACTGGACCTCACTCATCCCAAAACATACACATGATCCTCAAAAGTATCTCAAAAGCCCTCAAATTACCCCAAAGTTACCCAAATAGTATCACATGTCTCATTTTATCACAATAATATCCCAATTAATCTCAATTCACAAAGTTTCATCTCAATTTATTAGTAAGACCACAATCTACTCAAATTTTGGCATAACTGGGATCACATTTCCACCATAATTCTAACATAAAAAACCATGAACTCATGAATTAATCTAAATCTCATAATTACCACATAAACATTTCTCATAACTCAAATCTAGTCACAAAAAGGTTAGTCAAACCGACCTTCATGCCGAAACTACACTCAGATAATCTTTCAATCAACTCAAACCTCCAAACGATCCCCTAATCGATCAATCGCTATAAAAAAATAGATACTATGTGTCAAGAGGTGCATTTTGATCAACATACTAGGTTGAATTAGACTTAGGGGCAAAATGATCAAAAATAGATCTAAAATTCAAAGTTTCTGAATTTGAAAATTGACTTGAAAATCAGGTTCTTCACAAAAAATGGAGTTCGTGAGTTAAAATCCCACTAAAATTGAGTTCAAATCGAAGGAGAAATCATTATTCATAGTTTCAAAATCATAGATGGAAAATCTCCGATTTTAGATATCCAAAATCATGAAATTCAAGACAAAAGTTATGGAAAATAATTAAAACAATGTTAGAAACACTTACCTAAAGGAATTCTTCGAAAACCTTCTTAAATAATTTCCCCAAAAGTTTGGAATAATTGAAAATAGAGTAAAATGGTATTTCTCGGATATATCACTGTATGTTCATGTAAAAATTATACTCCGCGAATGGGGAGGGAAAAACCCATAAAGCTCTACAAATGCAGGTGGGGCGCTCGTGACCGCGAAGAAGAGTCTACCCCATGAATGCGGAGCGAATCCCACAAACCCAAAGCTTTAAGATACTCAAACCTCTGCGAACGCGGAGAAGGAGTATGACTACACCAAAAAACTCTGCACCAGCAATGCACAACTAATATCAAAACTCGGAATTGACCCTCGAAACTCATCCAAAATTAGAATTATACAAACCAAATATGTATCCATACTAGAAATAGTGATCCAGACTCAATGAAATAATCAAAAATTGATTTCATGTCTTCCTACCCATAATTACCAATGCAACTCACATAAACTAGTTTAAAACTCAAAATATCAAAACTGCCCTCAGTAACTCTATAAAATATGATGAGATCATTTCTACCATAGTTTGACCATCCAGAACTACTAGAACTTTGAAAATTTTGATTCGAGCCTCTAACTTCGAATATTGACCAAAGTTAAACTTTGGTTTCGAAAACCACTAAAAACATAACTTTTGGCCTACAAACCTCATTTTAACTCCAAATTAAGTTATGCAACTTCTCCTACACCAGTTTTGACATTTCAAATCTAATAGAATTGATAGATCTCTGATCTGCCACCCAAAACTCAGAATGGTACAAAAACTTACTTTTTCAACAACTTAAGCTTCCCAAAAATCCAAAACTCATATTTTTTACTTTTAAAGCTTTAGATTTCAGTTCCAACAATGTAAATAGCTCAAAATAGATTCAAAGCAGCTTACGAAAGGAAAATATAGTAATTTTTATAGAAAATTTCAAAAATAACCAACCAGGTCATTACAAAGACTCCCAAAATTTTATTGATAAAATATGAAAGAGTTAAAAGTCATGCGTGTGACAAAGGCTGAGAGAGTTGGACTTGCTTCCTACCAACTTAAGATATGGAGAATATATGGTATAATCAATAGGAGGAGGGTTGAGGTAAGTATGTAGGGCCTGCCATTTGGGAGGAATTTGACGGTGCTTTTCTTAATCACTTCTTTCCATAGGAGTTGAGGGAAGTGACAATTGAGGTGGTTGTGAACTTGAAATAGGAAGGGATGACTGTCAAAGAATATGGCCTCAAGTTTATTCCGCTATCCAGATATGCTCCAGAGATAGTCCTTGACATGAAATTTAGAATGAGGAAATTCATATCTGTCTTGAGCAAGCATGTAAAGAAAAAGTGCAAAGTAATGTTATTGATTCCAAACATAGGCATCTCTAGACTTATAGTTTATGCACAATAACTTGAGGAGGATAAGAAAAGGGATAGGGAGGAGAACATAAGTAAGAGAGCCAAATCAACAAGACATCAACCTAGACAACATCAATAGAGTAAGAGGACAAGTCCTATTTTCAAAAGAGGTCTTCAAGTTATGCACCATTCTCAGCGAGTGAACCAACTCTGACTAACAAGTACGATTAGAATTCTCAGGGTCATCAAAATTTTAGAGCTCAGGGTTCTAAATCCTAAGATAGTGTGACACAAAGATCGAGAGAGAAGCCACCTCGTGGCAAGTGTGATAGACTTCACTTGGGTTAATATTGTGAGGGCACAAATACTTGTTATAGGTATGGATAGACTAGTCACTTCCAAAATGAGTGCCCTATAAAAAGGCAGGGTAATATAGGTACCAAAGCTCAGTTTTCTTTGGAATCACCACAAGATAGAGATAATTAGAGATGTGTCGCTATGGGTACGGGTAAAGGTACAAATTATTTGTATGCCATGGACAATCACTAGGATCCAGAGAGTTCGCCAGATATTATCATAGGTATGCTTCGAGTCTTTTATCCTGATGTGTATGTATTGGTTTACCCGGGTGCTATTTTATCATTTCTAACTCCATATATGGCAAATAAGTTTGAGAACCTTCCTGAATATCCTCTTAAGCCCTTTAGTGCTTCTCCTCCTTTGGGTAAGTCCATTCTAGCTAAGAGAGTCTATAGATATTGTACTGTATCTATCTATAATAGAGATACCTTGGCAGACTTAGTTGAGTTAGAGATGATTGACTTTGATGTGATTCTTGGCATGGACTAACTTCACACCAGTTATGCCTCTATCAAGTGTAGAACTCGTATGCTAAAATTCTAGTTTTTGAGTGATCTTGTTATAGATTAAAAGGGTAATCCTAAAGTGCCTAAGGTTAAGTTTATTTTCTACCTTCATACTAGAAAGCTAATGGCTAAAGGGTGTATTTATCACATAGTTTGAGTTAAGGATAATAGTATAGAGTCTCCATCTCTCGAGTTAATTTCTATTATCAATGAGTTCCCTGAAGTATTTTTTGATGACCTGCTTAGAGTCCCTCCTAGTAGCGAGAGTGACTTTGGGATTGATGTTCTTCTTGATATTTAGCCCATTTTCATCCCACCCTATTAGAATTATTAGAATAACCCTTGTTAACCTAAAGGAGTTTAAAGAATTTTTAGATAAGGTCTTTATTAGGTCGAGTATCTCTTCTTAGGGTTCTCCTATCCTATTCATGCAAAAGAAAGATGAGTCTCTTAGAATGTGCATTGATTATAGGCAACTGAATAAGATCACTATAAAGAATAATTATCTTCTCCCCAGGATAGATGATTTATTTGACCAACCTTAGGATGCCTCGTTTCTTAAAGATAGACCTCAAATCTGGTTACCATCAGTTGAAGGTGAGAGAGTGTGATGTTCTAAAGATAACCTTTATGACCCATTATGGTCATTTTGAGTTCTTGGTCATGCCCTATGGGTTGACTAATATACCTACAACCTTTATGGATTTGATGAATAGAGTTTTTAAGTAATATCTTAATATGTTCTTAATTATCTTCATTGATGATATTCTGGTCTACTCAAAGAATGAGAAAGAAGTCGCTTATTATCTCATACCTGTTATCTAAACTCTTAAGGATAAGGAATTGTATGCAAAGTTCTCTAAGTGTGAGTTTTGGCTAGCATCAGTAGATTTCTTAGGCCATATTGTACCTGAAGATGGTATTCAGGTTGATACCTAGAAAATTGAGACGATGAAGAATTGGCCCAAACCCACCTCTCCAACTGATATAAGAATATTCTTAGTTTTGGCTGACTACTATCACATATTTATTGAGAAATTCTCATCCATATCAACACCATTGACTAAAATAACCCAAAAGAAGGCTAAGTTCCAGTGGTCCGATGCTTGTGAGGGGAGTTTTTAGAAATTAAAGACTTTGACTACTTCTACAGTTTTGACTTTGCTTGATAGAATAGAAGATTTTGTGATCTACTGTGATGTATCAAGAGTGGGTTTGGGCTATGTGTTGATGCAAAAGGGTAAAGTGGTAGCTTAAGCTTCCAGATAACTTAAGATTCATGAGAGAAATTATCCAATCCATGATCATGAGTTAACAACTATAGTATTTGCTCTTAAGATTTGATGTCACTACTTGTATGGAGTGTATGTGGATATGTTCACTAATCATAAAAGCCTGTAATATATCTTCGGTCAGAAAGAGCTCAACTTAAGGTAGAGGAGATGGCTAGAGTTGCTCAAAGATTATGACATGAGTATTCTATACCACTCTAGTAAGGATGATGTGGTTTCTGATGCTATTAGCATGTTGTCTATGGGTAGCACTGCCCATGTTGAAGAGGAAAAGAAGGAATTGGTGAAAGAGGTGGATCGATTGGCTTGATTGGGAGTTTAACTAGAGTAGTCAAATGAAGGTAGGGTCAATGTTCAAAATGGGTCTGCATCTTCTCTAGTGGCAGAGGTGAAGGAAAAGCAAGACCAAGCTCTTCCTGCTTCAATTAAAGAAAGTTATTCATAAACAAATAGTGATAGTTTTCTCCAAAGGGAAAGATGGTGTATTGAGGTACCAGAGTAAATTATGTATTCCAAATATTAATGGTGTTTGAGATAGGATATGGATGAAGCCCATAATTCTAAATAATCCATTCATCCTGACTCTACAAAGATGTATTATGAATTGAGAGAAATCTATTAGTGAAGTGGAATAAAGAGGAATATTATTGAATTTGTTTCCAAGTACTCAAATTATCGACAAGTCAAAGTTGAGCATCAAAGGCCATATGGATTGGCAAAAAACTTTGAGATTCCTAAATGGAAGTTGGAGATGATCAATATGGACTTCATTATAAGTTTTCCAAGGTCCTAAAAGCAACATGATTTGATATTGGTGGTTGTGGATAGGATGACCAAATCAGTTCACTTCTTGTTAGTTAAAACGACTGACACTACAAAGGATTATGGTAGATTGTACATTCAAAAGATTCTCAGTTTGTATAGAGTTCTCTTGTCCATCATCTCAGACAAAAGATCTCAATTCACATCCCGATTTTGAAGTTCTTTTCAGAAAGGACTGAGTTCAAAAGTGAATCTTACTATAGCCTTTCATCTCCAGAAAGATGGTCAGGCATAACGTACCATTCAGACCTTGGAGGATATGTGAAGAGCATGCGTCCTTGATCAAAGTAATTGGGATAATCATTTACCTCCTATTGAATTTATGTATAATAATAGTTATCATGCAAGTATCCAGGTGGCTCCCTCTAAACCCTTGTATGGAAGGAGATGTAGATCATAAATTGGTTGGTTTGAAGTTAGTGAAGCTGAATTGATTGGGCTTGATCATGTTCACCAATCTATGGAGAAGGTGAAGATTATTAGGGAGAGGTTGAAGACTACACAGAGTTACCATAAATTTTACACCAATTTAAGGAGAAAAGACTTAGAGTTTGAGGTGAATGATTGGGTGTACTTAAAAGTATCCCCCATGAAGGGTGTCATGAGATTCGGGAAGAAAAGAAAGTTGAGTACCTGATACATTGGTTCTTACCAAATTGTGAAGAGGGTTGGGAATGTTGCTTATGAGTTGGACTTGCCTTCTAAGTTAGCCGTTATTCATCCAGTATTCATGTCTCAATGTTGAAGAAATGTCTAGAGATCCTTCATTGGTAATCCTCATTGATAGTATTGGAGTTAAATATAGTTTGTCCTATGAGAAGATTCCAGTCTAGATTCTTGATCATCAGGTTCGAACGTTAAGGACAAAGATATTGCCTTAGTCAAAGTCTTGTGGAGGAATCAATTCATTGAGGAAGCCACATGGAAAGTTGAGGAATATATGAAAGTGAAATACCTACATCTATTCATGCCCATCAATGATGATATTAAAGGTAATGTCCTATTCTTGATTCGATTTGATGTGTTCATTCTTAAGATGAGTAATTGCTTGTTTAGAGTGCTTGATTGTTTATGTGATTGAGTCTTGATTATCATTCGAGCTTTGAGTACATTCTTGGCTTAATCATTATTCGAGGATGAATGATCCCAGGGAGAAGATATTGTAACACCTTAAAAAATTTAAGTTAAGATCTAGACTGTTCTTCTTATATTATAGGATCGTACTGCGTGATTCTAGTGTTGTATATAGTTATTAAGTACAATGCTTTAGGTGAATAATAGATTTAAGATGAATTAAAGCCACAAAAATTCCTTAACACTAAGTTGAGTTGAAACCTTCCTTACCGATTGAGTCTTGATATGAGATTCTATGAAGTTAGGTGATCCAATAACTTCTAAGTTGTAAATATATATTAAGATCTTTTTCTAAGTATTTGAAGTGTATCAGATTTAGTTTAAGGTCATAAGGGACATCCAAAGTCAAGCCAAGTTCAAAAATATTTCTATCGTTTAAATTTTGTTATGAGTTCATATAAGGATTAACTTCAAATACCCATATCTCTTAGCACATAATGAGTTAGGTGACCTATTACCTATCAGATTAAAGACTTTGAGTCATCTTTCCAACGCCGCCAATTTCATCTTATTTGGAGTTCATAGTAAACGATTATGGCCATTTTACTAAAGTATGTTTGAGTTGCACAATTCAGCGAGCTAAATACCAATTAGGTGCATCATCGAATACACTCGATGCATCACCAAATTTGATCACCAAATAGTTCTACAAACCCCAAAAAGATATAATTTTAGGTAATCTAAAGGTCGCATTCGGTGGTTTGCCGAATGGTTCGGCGAAGAAACTTTTAGACCATCGATTTGACCAACAAAATTCATTAATAGGTGATTTTTTTCAATTTTGATGATTTATTTACTTTTTCAGAAGGATATTTTTGACCTTTTACCCTTAATTAACTTTTCTAAGCCTATCCTATAGCCTAACCACCTCCAATTAATGAATAAACCTCTGAAAATAACAAATTTGCACGTTCTAAATTCTCCCAAAGAAGAAGCTAGGTTTTTTCATTTCTAAACTTCAATCTAAGGTGCTGAGTGAGTGATTTCTTTTCAGGTATGTAAGGGTGTCTAAAGCATGGATTATGTTCTTCCATGTGCTTCATAGATAGGATTGATTGAATTGTGAATGATTTGAGCCTTTCATGAATGTTTTCTTGAGATTTTGCTTAAATCCTAGTATATTCTTACATAACATTGCATGAATAATATTTTTTTATAAATTAAACACCTGTAATAGATGATTATATTTTTTACATAAACCCTAAATTGATTGCATTTATTATATACTGCATTTACATTGGTATTCATGAGTATGATTTATGCCTGAAAAGTCTAATAATTAATATTTTAACTCTACTTTTGTTTCTTAATATCCTGAATGTGAATAATAGATGAGGTAGAGTCTTGATGAGTCATGAATTGATTCTAAAAGAATGTTTCGAATGAAAGAGTTGATATGATGGATTGAATTTGATAAGTCTCTAAAGAGATTGATTGAATGAGATCATCGAAGGGGTTGATTAGAGTCTTATGAGCATATTGAATCTTGAGAGAAGTACCAAACATCAAATTGAGTGAGAGTAAATAACAACTGAAACTCAATAACTACGTAGCCAGCATAAGAGAGGATTGAACCACAAAATTAGATGTTTCCCTATTGTCCTGAAAGAGGACTTGGTGTGATTGATATGGATCCACTGATGGGATATCTTTTATCCTGACAAGATATTAGATGGATGTGACAACAACATCACTTCGTTGTATCATCACCACCTCATAAGTGATGATTTTCGGTTAGAGAAACTCCCAAATTAGTACATACTAGTACTCAATGTGAATGGATAGCAATGTATACCCTTGAGTCTTTTGTAATCTTTTATGGAGTTTCATTGTCATCTTGAATTGAGTATCTGAGTTGAGTACATTTTGAACTTAAGATTTTTCAACTATTTTACATATAGTACATTTCACATACTAACGCCACTCAACGTTGCATTATTTCATGATGTAGATACAGGTGCTAGAGATCATCAACTGAAGCTCCGTTGAGATCCATTCCATTCCTGACAGTGGTGAGACCTCTTAGCTTCCGGAGGCATTTTATTTTCTATTATATCTTTACTATTTTCTAGAGTGTTTCTTTTCTTGAAGGTAGTCATGGATCTGTCATTGGCACCACCTAGACATTAGAGTTAGAGGTTTCATAGATAGAGATGAATTGATTTGATGTTCTAATTTACTTGACTTGTCCCATGTCGAGTTATTCTTATGATAGTGGACTGATTTGAAATTAGATTGTTGGTTTAAATTATTATTCCATTTAGTGATGAGTGATTAGCCTACTATACTATTCCTTATGCTTCTAAATAGAGTCATCCGCTGTATGATTGATGATGTGACCAGACCTAGTGGTTTGCTTAGGAACCAGTAATGGTTTCTGAGTGTCGACCATGTCTAGGGTACCCTCCCAGGATGTGACACAAATATGGAGAGCAAAATACCCCTGCACTAGATTTTACTACATCAACAATTTTTATCTAAATTCAAATCTCCAATGGGGTACTCGCGATTCATTCAGAACCCAGTGCCCGCAAATGAACTATGCTACCCTAACAATTCGACATTCCAGACTCAAAAGCACAGTTAGATTTTCTAACAAAGGTCATCTCAACAAAAGGTGGGTTCCACGCTTAAGTACCATTTTAAATCAAAATTCATCAAATGGTTCGGAATGAAACTTGAAAACCTCGGGACATGCAAGATAGGCCATTCTAGACCAAAATTGATGTTTTAGAGCTAATCGTGCTAAAAACGTTCTCATCTGAGTGTGATTTCCAAGAATGTTAATCAAAGTCAAAGTTAGGCCAAAAGCTTAAAGGCTAAAACACCTAATGGTATAAACTCGCACCGGTTATCTCAGAAACCTACTCAACCATGCTTCTAGCCTAGAATGACCAACATGCCACAATGAACCATAGTTTACTTGGAAAAGTTTAACCAAGTTTCTCAAAAATAAATAAATTAAAAGAATCAAATGCACATGTTCTATTTCATAAGTTAACAATATACGAGGAAGAAGAATAGTTATTCTAAAAGGTCGGTGCATGACCCCATATCCCTATGTCCATCTTCTACCCTACTTTCACCTATTTCAAATATTATATTTAAAAATTATTATTTTCTTTTTTTTATTTGTTTTAGTAAATCAAGATAGATTTATCATTCTCTTTCAATATTATTCTTTCACAAAATGTCACCCAACTTGTTTTATAACTTAAAGTCACTCAGCTATTGGTATTTCATTTAGAAAACCACTCAGTTATAGTCATTTCACTTACAAAGTTACTCGATCAATTTATATGATTTTTTCATTAAATTTTGTTGAAATACATTTTTTATTTTAAATGATTTTCTAAAAAAAATAAAATTTGGTGCTCTTTTTAATTATTTTATTTAATTTTGTTGAAACATAAATTTTACTTTGGACTAATTTTTTAAAAAAATAATAAAATACTCATTTTGATTATTTTATTAAATTTTCTTGAAATATAATTTGTATTTAAAATATTATTTTTAAACTCAAATATTTAAAGACATTTTAGAAGAACAAATTGCAGCCAAACCACAATAACAACCTGTAAATACACCAAAATTCACAGGAAATATTTGAATCTGATGAAGAAATTAATTCTCGAGGTAATTGCATCTTCTTCTTTTTTTTTTCCTCGTGTAAAATTAAATTATTGGCACACACTGTACAGTTCTGTTGTTGCTCTTCTAAGATTTTTTAAAAAAAATAATAAAATACTCATTTTATTCTTTTAAAAATACTCATTTTTATTATTATTTTATAAAATAAAAAATATATTTCAAAAATATCTATTAAAATAATTTAAATGAGCATCTTATTATTTTTAAAAAATTAATTTAAAATAAAAGGTATGTTTCAACAAGATTTAATAAAATAATTAAAATAAGCATCTTATTAAAATAAAAATTGTATTTGAATGAAAAATTTCATGAAAAATTTATTTAAAATGGTCGGGTGACTTTGTAAGTAAAATATCAATTATTGGGCGACTTTTAAAGTAATATACCAATAGTTAAGTGACTTTTGAGTTATAAGACAAAATTGAGTAACTTTCTATGAAAATAACTCATATTTGGGTGACTTTCTGTGGAAGAAATTCTTAATTGAGTATGATGTTAAAAAAAAAAATTGAGTGACTTTCATTAAGAAAAACTAATAGTTGATTGACTTTCTGTGGAAAAAAAATTAATAGTTGAGTGACAATTTGAGATATTAACTCGTAAGAACTCTAAGGCCTTTATTTGTTTGCAATTAATATCTAAATGTACGGGTGGGCAAAAAAACCGGAAAATCGAACCGAACCGAATTAATTCGATTTTTCGGTGTCGGTTTTTCGATTTTTCGGTTCGATTTCGATTTTTTTTTTGGTTCTTCAGTTCGGTTCTCAGTGTAAGGGTCTAGAAACCGCGGTGCACCAAAAAACCAAAGTTTTATATAAAAAAAATTTAAAAAAATTATATATATATATTAGACCAAAAAAATAAAATTATATA